>JAQZBX010041840.1:0-22205 GCA_029593785.1 Cabassous unicinctus | reverse complement strand
TTTTTTTTTTTTCCAGTGCTTTATTTTCTATTTCTTTTAGTTCTGCTCTAATCTTTGTTATTTCCTTCTTTCAACTTCCTTTAGGTTTAGTTTGTTGTTGTTTTTCCAATTCCTCAAAGTGTGCAGTTAGGTCTTCAATTTTAGCTCTTTCATCTTTTTTAATATATGTATTTATGGCTTTGAACTTCCCTCTCAGTACAGCTTATACTGCATCCCGTAGGTTTCAATATATTTTGCTGTCATTTTCATTAGTTTCAATGTAGTTACTAATTTCTTTTGAGATTTCCTCCTTGACCCACTGTTTGTCTTAGGGTGTATTGTTTAACTTCCATATCCTTGTGCCTAACCTTTTTCTCTGGCCCTTAGTGATTTCCAATTTCATTCCATTGTGGTCAGAGAAATTACTTTGTATATTCTCAATATTTCTGAATTCATTGAGAGTTGTTCTGTTGCCTAGCATGTGGACTATCCTGGTGTATGATCCATGTGCATTTGAGAAGAACATAAATCCTGCTGTATTTGGGTGTAGTGTTCTGTATATGTCTATTAAGTCCAGGTCCTCTAATGTATTGTTGAGAGCCTTTGTTTTTTTATTTATTCTCTGTCTAGATGTTCTGTCTAATGATGATAATGGTGTATTAAAGTCCCCTGCTATAATTGTAGAGGCATTTATTTCTTCATTTAGTTTTTCCAGATATTGCCTCATGTATTTTGAGGCACCCCGATTACGTGTATAAATGTTTCTGATTGTTCTCTCTTCTTGAGAAAGTACCCCTTTTCTAATATATAGTGTCCATCTTTGTCTCTTACAATAGTTTTGCATTTAAATTCTATTTTGGCTGATATTAGAATAGTTACTCCTGCCCTTTTTTTGGCTATTGTTAGCTTATAAAATTGTTTTCCAGCCATTAACTTTCAGCGTCCTTGAATCCCTGGGTCAAATGTGAGTTTCTCATAGACAGCGTATAGATGGGTCATATTTCCTATTCCATTCTACCAATCTGTGCCTCTTGAATGGCAAATTTAATCTATTAATATTCAGTGTTATTACTCACGCGAATTTCTTACTTCAGCCATATTTTCTTTGGGTTAATATATGTCACGTGTTGTTTTGTTTCTGTTTTTGTCTTTTTAGTTGTTTTTAAACTCTCCTCCAACTCTCTCCCTTGTTTTTTCCTTTCAACTTGTAGAACTTCCTTTAATATTTTTTGAAGTGCAGGTTTCTTATTGACATATTCTATTAATTTCTGTTTATCTGTGAATATTTTGGACTCTCCATCATTTTTAAATGCCAGTTTTGCTGGATAGAGATTTTGTGGGTGGAAGTTTTTTCTTTCAGTACTTTGACTATGTCATACCACTGTCTTCTTGCCTCCATGGTTTTAGATGAGAAATCAGCACTTAATCTTATTGTGCTTCCTTGTATGTGATGGTTCTCTTTTGTCTTGCTGCCTTGAGTATTTTCTCTTTGTCTTGAACATTGGACATTTTGACAAGTATATGTCTTGGAGTTGGCCTGTTGGGATTTATACTGTTTGGGGTACACTATGCTCCCTGGATCTGCACATCCATCTCTCTCAATAGGGTTCATAAGTTTTCAGCTATTATTCCCTTCAACACTCCTTCTGTTCCCTTTCCCTTCTCTTCTCCTTCTGGGATGCCAAATGTGTGTAAGTTTGTGCATTTTGTTTTGTTGGTTAAAAACCTGAGTCCCTGCTGGATTTTTTCTTTTTGTGTATCTGTTCTACTATCTGTTTGATTTCAGATGTATTGTCTTTCACATCACTAAGTTTTTCTTCTTCCTGTTCAAATCCGCTGTTATGTGAATCCAGTGTCTTTTTGATTTTTTGGATTGTGCCATTGATCACCATCACATCCATTATCTTTTTGCGTATGTTTACAATTTCTTCCATATGTTCTCCCAGGGTCTTCTTTATATCCTTAATCCCTTCATTCACTTCATTAAGTTGGTCCATGGTATTTGTTTGGAAAGCTTTGATTAGTTGTTCTATGTTCTGCATGTGTTCCTGGTTTTTACTTTGTTCATTGGACTGTCCATGTTTTCCTGTTTCTCAGTTTGGTTTGTAATTTTTTTTTGCCCTCTAGTGATCATTTTATCTTGATGGATTTTTTTCAGTTGATTATCTTCTCTCTTTGCTCTAGAGTTTTATTTAGCTGGTGGTTCTGTGTTTGTGTTAAGTTTTCTCTTTGACACTTTTTCCTCTTATTTTATTTCCTTGCTTCTTTCTATGTTCCCTTGAAGTCAAAAGATTAAGGCCAGAGGAATCAAAATATGTGAGAAAGGAAGAAGGATAATAGTAATATTGATTAAAGTTAGAATAGGGGCCAAATAAGACTTAGTGAAATGAATATTTAACTCATGTAGGCAGTGTAGAGTAATAGGAAAAAAAACTGGAGTACCTACAGTGGACTGGGAAACCAAATAGAAGAATATATATAGAATGATTTAGAAGGCTACAATGATGAGGAAGGAGAGAAAGAGTAAATAAAGGGCTGAAAGGTAAAAGTTAATATTAATTAAAAAAAGAAGAAAACAAAATAGATAGAATAGAAATTGACACCCTTAAGTTGTGGGCAAATGAAAAAACGTGGTATATAAGAACCACAACAGAATACAGAAGGTAGAGAGATGAAGGAAGGATAAGAGATAACTTGGGATACAAAATCAATATAGACAGAGAATGGGAAATCACTGAAGAAGAAGCACAGCAAAGAAGAGACAAGCTAGCAGCACCTAATTTTTAAAAAATGAAAGAAGAAAGAAAGGGGGAAGGAAAGAGGAAAGAAAAGCAAGAGACAACAAATAAATAGAGAAAACCGAAACAACCACACAGATAAGCAGTCAAACAAAGCTAAGGAGGAACAGTGTTCCTTGTAGGGTCATTGTGGAAACTCTCAGCCTGCTTGTGTTTATCAATCAATTTCCCTGCAGGGTTCTATCTGCAGGTTTTGAAGCAGATTTTAGCTAATAAATTAAATTAAAAAGAAGAATTCATTTTTCATTTTTTAAAGTGACTTTTTTTGTGTGTGTGAAATACAGGACCCAAAATAAGTCCTCTTCTAGACCACCCCCATCACTGAGGGGACCCTAACTAGGCTTGTGGAAACTAATCAAGCACTTCTCACTTCCTGGCATCCCCAGGGGAGCTGAAGCTCTGATGCTAGTCAGTGAAGAATGAAAAAACAGTTGACTCTGCCCCCTCTGTAGCCAAGCCTCAGTGTCACTGGGCTTTTGGGTAGATCAGGCTTCCTCAGTAGACTTGCCTCTCCCTTCAGCCTGGTGCTGTTTCAAGCTGGCTTATCTGCTCCCCAAAGCCATGAGGGGGTCCAGGCAGCCAAATCGATGGTAAAGAATCTCCTCTCTGCTGTCAGAACCCTCCCTCTCTGGAGAATGCTTCCTCTCCCTGGCTTGGCGGGGTTTGGGGCTTATCCCTGGGCAGCTAGGTAAATCAACTTCCTTGGCAGATTTAAACCTCTCCTCTGCCAGGTGTTGATTCAATCCAGCTATTTTGTTCACCCAAGCTGCAAGGGGTTCCAGACAGCCAAATCCAGAGAAAGGAAAGCTCTCTCACCCTTTTGCCAGAGCCGTCACACTCTCAAAGAATGCTCCCTCTTACCAGGCCCTGCACTGGGTTGCCGGGCTGGAGTCGTGGCTCAAACCAGCCTTTTTCCCTAAGGGTGGGGCTCAGCCATCTGTGTTAACCACCACAAGCTGCCTTAAAACTCACGAATCTCTACGGAACAGTCCACGCCATCGATCTGCCTGCAGATAGATGTCCCAAGCTTCTCTCTCCATGCGGCCACAGCACAGACTGCCGGGCAGGACACTGTCCACAATCTGCCATCTTCAGGGAGCTAGATAGTGAGTGCCTTCCTAAACCGATGCCATCTTGCCTCCTTTTTCATTAATAGTGTTTTATACTCTATTTTACAGTAAAGTGAAAGAATTGATGATTTCCTGAAAATAGTGGGGATTTTAATTCTGAAAACATATTAATGCACTTTTCACATTCAGTTACATTTAAACTCATTGATCTATTTAGCACTTAGATTTTTTTTTTTTAACCCATGAGGGATTTTGTAACTTCATGTATTAAACATCTGGAAAATATCATTTCATTGAATGATGCTGATATTCCAAATATCATACATTTCATTAAATAATACCAAAATATCACTAGTAATTCTATCATATAGCTCTTTAAATTTTGAAAAGTTGTCAAGTTTTGGTGGAAGACCAACTTCTAAAAATTCTAATTTTCATGTGAAACTCAATTTTTATCATTAGCAATGAAAAATTTTGTGAATTGTTTAATTTTCATTCATTTTCCCTATGTGTAGTATCTCTGTCCATCTGTCCCTATATCCCTACTTCATTCCTGATGTTGCTATTTGTATTCATTGTCTTTTATTCTTTATAAACTAGGTAGGAAGAAATCAAGTTGTTTGACCTTTCCCTAGATATCATTTGGCTTTCATAATTTTTGTTTTCTGTCTCTTAAGAATAGATTACTTTTAATTTTTATTTTTTTAGTAATAAACTTTATTTTAGAGAATTTTTAGATTTACGTAAAAATTGCACTGAAAGTATAGAGAATTCCCATGAAACCCCACACACATTCACACATAGTCTCTCCTACCATTATCATCATACATTAGTGTGGTACATTTGTTACAATTGATGAACCAATATTGAAGCATTGCTACTAACCAAACTCTATAGTTTACATTATGGTTTAGACTTTGTGCTGTACAGTTCTTTTTCATATATCATTGATTTTTTCTTCATTACTCTTGTCTTTCTAATTACTGGAGGATTATTTTGCTCTTCTTTTACCAGTTTTCTGGAGTAGGAAATGTAGGTCATTTGTTTTTAGACCCTTTTCTTTTTCTAGGATAAGCACTTACAATTTTAAACTTCTATGGCTGGTTTTTATATATCAATAACTCTATATGTTGTATTTTCACTATCATTCAAATTCAAAATATTTTGAAATTTTGCTTGTTATTTCTTTTAGATCACAGATTGTTTAAATGCATGATGTGCAATTTCCAAAATGTTTGTTGTTGTTAATCTAATTAATTCCTTGGTGGCTATAGACCAGACTATATAATTAACTCCTGTATATTCATTTGGACTTGTTTAATGGCTCAGTATGTCATCCATATATTTTCAAAGGAAATGCTAAAAGAACCCATAATTATATGCTTCTACACACCACAGGGATTTTTTTAAATTAACATGCTAGGCAACACCAAATGATTTTGAGGATTTTGTTCAACCTAATCTCTCATCTATTTCAGTAACAATATTTGGTTACAAATGTTACAACATTCTGCAAAACAGTTCAGGAGTTTCTTACTAAATTAAAGTTTTCTATCCTATGAACCATTAAGTCCAGTCATAATGATGTACCCATGAGAACCGTATGCATGCAACAATAGGAAATTGGTACAAGTTGTAAACCCACAAATTCTCTAATAAAGAAAAAAATTATGTAAAAGAATATTCATAGCAGATTTATTCAATATAACTAAAAATGGTATTGGTGATAAGAAATAAAGGAAAATGAGTAAATAATTATGAAATATTTATAAAATATATTACTTAAGTAAAACAGAAAAAATGTTGATATACCAATTAATGTGAATGAATCCCTAAAACTTAATTTGAGTTTAAAAAGAGACTTAAACAGGAAGTTGAATAAAGTCTTGCCATGTGACCCAGAAATAACATACTAAGAATATACCCAGAAGAACTGAGAGCAGTGACACAAATAGACATCTGCACACTGACGTTCATAATGGCATTATTCACGATAGGCAAAAGTTATAAACAACCTAGGTGCCCATCAACTGATGAAGAGATTAAAAATTTGTGGGATATATACATGGTGGAATATTATGCAACAGTAATAAGAAATGAAGTCGTGAAGCATATGGCAACATGGATGAACCCAGAGGACAATATATTGAGTGAAGCAAGCTTTGTAGAAGAGGACAAATTAAGTATGATTGTACTATTGTGAACTAAATATATATGTAAACTCAGGGAATTAATGATTACAGTACTGGTTACCACAAAATAGAATGAAGGTAGAGAATGGAAAGCTGATGGTTAATCAGTGCAGAACTGGTGAAAATATTGTTTGTAAATCTTTGGAAATGAAATAAAATGTTGAAAGCACATCATGTTTGTGACTAGCAGAGCTATTAAATAGGTATGAGAGTGGTTGAAACGGAAAGCCTAATGACATTTAAATTACTAGAAAGAAAGCTAAGAAATGTAACTTGGGACTGTATAACATATTGAAACCACATGTAAAATATGAATATGCATGCTATTTCATATTTAAGACTGTTTTCTGCAAAATATAAATACAAATATACTAGAGAGATGAAAACAGAATAGCAGCTATGTATGGAAGGGGAAGCATAGAGAGATTGAGAGGTGATGAGTTTTGTTTGTTTTGTTGGGTTTTGTTTTTTAGTATTCTTGTTAATGTGCTGGACTAATGAGCATGATCTAAGAATGCTGAAATGATGAAAGCACAACTATTTGATTTTACTAAATACCTTTGTACACTTTGGATGGGTTTATGATTTATTAATATGTTTCAATAAAATTGATTTGTTAAAAAAGAGTCTTAAATAAAAGTGTCCACTGTCACCAATTTTATTCAATATTGTGCTAGAAGTTCTATCTAGAAAAATTAGACAAGAAAGAGAAATAAAAGACACTCAAATAGGAAATGAATAAATAAAATTTTGCTATTCACTGATGATATGAACCTATAATTTGAAAATTCCAAAAAAAATCCCAAACAGAGCTGCTAGAACTAATAGACAAGTTCAGAAATGTGATAGGATACAAGATTAATATGGAAAAATCTGTAACATTTTTATAAACTACTGATGAGCAATCAGAGGAGGAAATTCCTTTTATAATAGTGACTAAAATAATCAAATAGTGACTGAAGACATAAAGGATCTGCATTCAGAAAACTGAAAAAATATTGCTAAAAGAAACAAACGAAGAATTGAATATATGGAAGGATATTCTATGTTTGTGTACTGGAAGACTAAATATTGATAAGAAATCAATTCTATCCAAACTGATTTACAGATTCAAGGAATCCCAATCAAAATCTGAACAACCTTTTTTTGCAAAAGTAGAAAAGCCTGTTATCAAATTTATTTGGAAGGGAAATGGCCTCCAAAATCCAAGGATGTCTTAAAAAAAAATGAAGTTAGAGAACTTTCACTTCCTAACATTAAAAAATATTAATTAGCTATGGTAGTGAAAACAGCATGTTGCTGGTATAAAGACAGACATATTGGCAAATGGAACCAAACTGTGATCTCAGAAATAGACCCTCACATTACAGTCAAGGGATTTTTGACAAGGCTTTCAAGCCTACCCAGCTGGGTCAGAATGTTCTATGGAATAAATGGTGCAGGGAAAAATGGAATTCATATCCAGAAAGAAAAAAAGAAGCCCCCTATCTCATATCATGTACAAAAATTAATTCAAAATGGAACAAGGACCTAAATATGAAAGTGAAAATCATAAAACTCGTAGAAGAAATTGTAGGGAAACATCTTCAAGACTTTGTGGTACGCAGTAGTTACTTAAACCTTACACCCAAAATATGAGCAACAAATGAAAAAATAGATAATGGGAGCTCCTCATAATTAAACAAATTTGTGCTTAAAGAAAATACAGAGACAGCCTACTCAATGGGAGAAAATATTTGTCAACCACATACCACACAAGATATATAAAGAGATCATAAAATCTGATAATAAAAGGAAAAGGAAAACAATTTTAAAAATGGGCAAATGACCTGAGTAGACTTTTTTTTCCGAAAAAGAAATAAGAATAACCAAAGAGCACATGTAAAAATGTTCACCATCAGTAGCTATTAGGGAAGTGCAAATCAAAACTACACTGAGATAACATTTCATAACTCATAGAATGGCCATTATTTTAAAAAAGAAGAAAACTACAAGTGCTGGAGAGGATATCAAGAAATAGGAACACTCCTTTACTGTTGGTGGGAATGTAGAATGGTGCAGTCTCTGTGGAAGACAGTTTGGCAGTACCTCAAGGAGCTGAATATAGAACTGCCATATGATCCAGCAATCCCATTACTACGAATATATTCAGAAGAACTGAAAGCATGGTGTGGCAAAATGACTTTTGTACACTGGTGTTCAAAGCAGTATTATTCACAATTGCTAAAATATAGAAACAGCCCAAGTGACTATCAACTGATGAATGGATATGAATGTATGTGGTAAATACATCAATGATATACTTTTTAGCTTTACGAAAAGTGAAATCAGGATGCATATGTCAACATGGATGAACTTGAGGACATTATGTTGAGTAAAAGAAGACAGACACAAAAGGACAAATATTGCATGGTCTCTCTAATATGAACAAAATATGATGAGTAAACTCACGGAGGTATACCTAGAGTATAGGTTACTCGGAAGTAGAATGTGGGTTGAGAATGGGAGCTGATGCTTAATGTATGTAGAATTTTTAGTAAGATTTATCATATAAATCAAATGAATAGAGTTGATGGTAACACAGTTTAGTAACTATAACTGATATTACTGATTTAGTTTTTTTAAAGAATTCATCATATTATTTTAATGGTAAAATAATTATAAATAAAAATTTTAAAATAAAAATATTTTAAAGGAATAAAACCTATTAAAAAGAAAATCTATGCAGTGTTCATAATTTCATGAGTAATACAAAAATCTAAATTATATTTCTTTGGAAAGCTCATAAACATCTGCCAAATTTGTCATTTGTCATTTGAGTGTTTGGTGTTAATGCACAATGCCATTAGACAATAAGTATGAGATAGTTATATTAGAAAATTGAGAAAATCTTGGTATTTTCATGAAGTGTAATATGATTAAAAATACTGTTAATCTCTAGATTAAAGAACAGAGATGCTTTCCTTTCATAATCAGCTTTATCTACCTCTTCTAAGAATGAGTGTGTGTATATGTGTGATAATGGGGTTTTAGAAATGGATCCATTTTATTTTTTTCTCTGACTAATGTTAAACACTTTTCTAATGAATAAGAAAAGTTAAATGGACAGAATTATTGACAAATGCTTAAAATGTGGAACTCAAATACAAATATGGGTGAGAAAAAATGATTGGAAAAAGTGTATTTGAAATGACTGCATCTAATCCTTCCATGAGAACAGGTGAAATGTATTCTAAATCTAAACAGCTTCAGATATTGCCCTAAGGAAAAAAATGAGGAAATACTAATTGTTTATTCAATTATTTTTCTTTTTGAATGAGTATGAGCATTTATCAGTTGATATTTTTGGGAAATTCAGGTGATTTATGTCCTCTTAAACTCAAGTCAATTCTCCCAGTTTATTGGTTCATTGAAAACATTTCAACAGACATGAATTCCTTCATTATACCACAAATCACAGGAAACCCATAATCACAGCACAGTCCTCCTACAAAAGAGAAGTATGCTTAGGCCATTAGGTATATGAATATACAAATGGAACACATCTACACATTTCATATAACAGTGAAAATTAGTTTTACATGGAAATGAAGTCAATTTAAAAGTACCCCAATTCAAAAAAATTAGAAGGATGTGTGAAAATCATATATATGTATATATGTATAAATGCATATATATGAAGAAAAGAATCCAATTAAAAAGGAATATAATAAGAAAACAATCAATCTTTCAGACTTTTCATATATAGTGGTTGGAATAATTCTAATGCAGGAAAGGAAATGACAAGAACGTAAATGTAATATGTAAGGTCAGAAAGGGATTTAAAAGAAGTACAAATATTTCATGAATAACAGTATGTTCTGTACCATTAGTTCTGAAGGATTTTTTTAAAAAGTATAACTACAAATAAATATGGATGTACCAATTGCCTAAGAGGATGCTGAATTTTAAAATACTGATATATTGCAGGAGTGTGTGTGTAAGTTGACACAACATTTTTGGAAAATCATTTGACATTGTGTCAGTCAGCTGAAACCAGATTTGCACTAAACAAGAATTTTAAGTATTTGTGCTGACAGCAACAAAGAATATTTTCCAGCAATGACACTTGCTCCTTATGTTTAGGCTATGGCTTTGACGCTCACAACCCATAGTCTATGCCTAGGCTATTTGAGAGCCTCTTTATGGGATTTTGCAGGCTTTGTGGCAGAATAAACCATATTTTTTAAAGGTGTGCAGATACGTTAGCTTTTAAATCCACATCTTTTAGTTCTGCTTTCACTACCTTGGCCAAAGAACTTCAAGAGGGCAAGCCTGGATTTCATGATTTGGAACATTATAATCCTCTCCTAAAAGGGACATTGCAGAGAAAGCCGTCTCACTATGCAGAAAGCAATCTGGTCTTTTGAATCATAGTGAAAACTAGGAATTATTTATTACATTTCAGGATAGTGATTTTTACTTATAAGCCAGAAAGAAAAATTCATGGAATGAAAAAGGAACATGGTAAACTTTTAGGATTATCTTTTTGTTTGTTTTGCATTGGGACTATTTTTATAATTATGAGTTAGATTCTAAATTTGTTTTGGAAAATTATATTTCTTTCTGATTAATTATATACTAGCTAGTATACCCTGCCAAATAGAATTTATATTTAGAGTTTTAAACTTGGTTCAACAAAGGGATCAGACCCCATTGTTTTATTCATTTCCTGAGGTTATTGTAAAAAAAAAAAAACCAACTTGAAATATATTTGCACTCTATTTCTTAAATATATTTATTCTAATTTCACTAATATTGTTTCAACAGAAAGTACAAATTTCCCTCAAGTAATCAAATAATAATTGAGAGCTCCATTATTTAAATTATCCTCTTACATAGGTACCCTAGTGAAACACATATATATCATTGGGTATTTAGTCCTCTAAATAATTCTATCCAATAAAGTAATAATATCCAATATTTAATAAGCAAAACATTCAGCCAACTCGTATTCCATGTAGTATTAACTATGATTTTAAAGGAAAACAATCCAGTTTTAAAAGTCTGCATCTAAAGAGCAATCATTTCCATGCATTTACCTTGAATAATTTCAAGTCATAAAGAAATATATATATATATATATATTAAATTTAAGCAAATATGGCAGATTAAATTACATATCTCAGGGGGAAAAAAAGCTTGCTTTTAATGTTAATTCATTCATTTGCTGTGAACCCATTTTTAATAAGACCTGTCAAAGATGCCTTTTTTAGTTAAGGTGTGTCGACTGAATGAGGATGGAGCTTATCTTGTTACTAGATACCTTAAAATAGAGAAAGCCACAGGAATGAACCATAAGCAGGAAGTCAGCTGGAACAGGGGAGAGAAAGGGAGGACATTGACATAGACCAGAAAGCCAGGGATCCACAAGGATTGCCAACCCATCAGCACACTGCAGACACGTGGAAGAAGCAACCTCCAAACTTTGAAACCACTAGACAGTAAATTCCCATTGTTAAGACAACCCGTTGTGTGGTATTTGTCATGGAAGTTAGTACCTTAAGACATCATCATTTTCCCTAATAAAATTGTTGTTTAATTCATGTAAATATGTCTGTTGTCAGTGCAGTAAAAATCAGAGTTGCATGCAAAAGAATAAAATGTTACAGAGCTGCTCTTATAGGAAAACTTAATATATGACAGAGGTCATGTGTGGTAGTTCAATGACAATAATATGTACTTTTGAGTAAATTGTGCTTGGACAGTTGGACAATCCTATTTGATAAAATGAAATTTCACACGTACTTTTCACCCTACACACTCAACCCCACAGAGATTAAAGTAAAACATATGAAAGTCAAAACTATAATTAATTTAGAGATTAACAAAAGCATACTTCTTGAAGTTATCATGGTAGATAAAGATTTCTTAGACAAGAAATAAATTTTAAAATCCCATTATTCACAATCAATTAATTCACAGGAGGATTTAGTGTTTCTTGCTCTGACAAATATGAACTCTAAATTTCCTAGTATCTATGGATGAGTGGTTTAATGTTTATATTCTGGAACACAAAGATTAACTAAACCAGAGGCCATTACTATAACATGTTAATACAGAGAAGAAATGGAAAATAAGGACTTAAGGAGAAGATTAAATGCTCTGGAGGTCTCAGCAGTATATCTTCCATCCTTTGTTAGAGGGGTACTTGAATATAAAATTAGGTAGTGATTTCTTTTCCCAAGAATTAACAATGCTGATTACCAGGATGGAAGAAATTATTTTGAAAAGAAATATCATATGGTCCTCAATTTTTGAAATATTAAAATATCTGGATATATTTCAGTTATTGGAAGAAATATTTCAGATTTTACTAAGAGTATTAGTTTGGGATGGCATGAGACTCCTGATATTCATGCCCTAAATATTTCTCTGTTGAACAAGAGATACTGAGCCATAATAAACCTAGTGTGTCCATTTTACCAAAGGAAGAATGGAAACTGAAGTTAAATGAGCATAACTTCCTAAATCTAAAAGATTTTTCTAGTTATGGAATCTAATATCAAAAACAAAGCCTTTATAGCATTCTTGGGATGCAATTATGAGATATAAATAAATAAGATAACATATTCTTTAGGAATCACAATACTCACTCAAGCTATGGGATCAATAAAACAAAATTATTTTTATTTTGAGAAAATTAGTTTTCCTTATTCTGAGAAAAATGTTTATCACATTATGTAAGCAATAACTGATGTTCAGTGAAAATCTGATTCTATGTATTTCTATATCTCACTCCTGTTTAATTAGTGATTCCTTTCTCTTCATCAAGCAAAAAGCATGAATGAATTAAGCATGAGCTATATTTTTCATCACTAGCTTCATGGGGAGAACAAAATCTTCCCAACAATATTCTGTGTTGAGAATCAGATTACTATAACCCACTTTTCAATGGTGGAAGCAATGCTTCTTGGGTTCTAATTTTACCACAAGTCTAAGTGATATATCCTTATCTTGTCTTCATCAGTAAGATATGTCTTAGTCCTAATAACCTTATTACTCATCCAAGACACAAGTATGGGATTGAATGCAAAGTCTACACTTTAAAGAGTAGGTTGCTCTAACCCATAAAATTCCATATTTTCTTCCCATGAAGAAGTACCCATTCCCTTGAAGTTCTCTTAAAGGTAAACACCATTGTTAAGGCAGTGTAATAAAAGGCATGGTCTTCTCCAAATGATCTCATTGTTGATTTTAGGTTAAAATCATCTTAAGCACATTCCAAAACATTTTGACAATGTGCAAAATATTTTCTCAAAGAGTGCAAAAATGATAAAAATTATTGAATTGAAAACTAGGGCATAGAGATGTATACCTCACTATTACTCATGGTCATATATGTACATATATATATATACAGAGGCAAAACACTTTAAATCTTTTATATGGAAAGATTCAACTTAAAGAACATATATAAAATATAACATAAACATCATTCAGTATTTCAGAACTTTTTATTCTAGAAAGTTTCCCTGGGAACTCCAAATATTTATGGAAAATTCTGCCTATAGATGTGTTAATCTCTCTGTTCCATAGATTATAATTAATGGGATTTATTAACAGGGGCACCATGGTGTAGAACATGGTCATGAGAAGATTATTAAAAGATGCTTCACTTGCTTTGGGACCAACTACAACAATCAACCCAGAAATTACAAACAAAATAAGAATTGCCAGCTGTGGGCTTCCACAGAATGCATCCTAAGCACCATAGAAAAGATATCAATATATAACTTAAACAAAAAAGCAGAACATAAGAATATAATAAAAGCACTGATAGCTAAGCTTACAGACTCTGAAAACCAAACTTCTAAAGAGGAAATCCTCAAAATTTGAGGCACATCACAGAAATATTTCTGAATCACATTGGACTTTGTGAGGGGAAGTCTGAACATGGTGCCTGTGTGGAAAGCAGAATTTACAAGCCCACTTGTCCATGAATCACAGGCTGCCTGAGTGCAAAGGGAGGGGATAATAGTGAGCCCATAATGCAGAGGGTGGCAGATGGCAACATAGCCATCATAGGACATCACCACAAGGAAGGCCAGCTCAGTGGATATAAAGAAGATGAACAGAAAAATCTGAGCAGCATGCTCTGTGAGAGAAATCAATTTACTGCCTGTCAGAGATACACAATCAACTTAGAAACACTAACTGAAATGCAGCAAAGATCTATGAGGGACAAATTTCCTATAAATATATTGGAGAGTGTAGATGTGGGTCAGTTACAATGACAGTAGCAGTGAGAGGACTCGCAGTCAGGACTGCCAGATAAATCACTAAGAAAAGCAGACCTTGCAAGATTTGGATCTCCCTGGAGGTTGACACATCCATTAGTAGGAATTCTGTGAAGATGGTGAGGTTGTCCATGTCTTCTAATATACTGTAACCTCCCAGTAATCAAAGTATAAGATGATAAGATGATTAAAACAGGAAGACATATTTTGATTATAAGAAAGAATCTAATTTCATTAAATGATTTAAAACCAAGACCTATAAACTTACCAATTATGGAGTTACATTTATATTATGGCAAAATGTCTTTTGAAACTCTGCTTGGATATATTAAGTCATTAGTTTCTTATTTTCTTCATCAGCTAATGATCATCTTAGATATGTTCTGAAAAAGAACCTCCCTCTCAGCCCATTCATTTGAACACTATACAGCTATGGCTGATTCACCGCATTGTAAAATCTTCTTTGGATATCTTGATCTATCCATTGATATTTGAAGGATTATATTTCAAATAAATTCTGAGTTCCACGAAAAACCATAGCAAATTACTGTTGCCTCTAAATTTCCTAGCTATCACTTACAATCTAGCTCATGCAATATTTCATTCATAGTACTGGCACTAGTACAATATTTAAGTAATTTTTGTATTATATTTTCAATCTTTTGAGTACAGTCTATGTATCACATAGATATCATCAGATACCATTTTAAGTCTAATGATCTGCAACACACTAGAATCAGAAAGAACAGACACTCTATTAGAATCTGTTTTAATATTAGCCAGAAATATTTAAGTACTTTAATGATTTGAGACATATTACATGTATTTCAATTAAACGTTCATTGCTGATTTGAAGAAGCAAATGGATAAAAAGATAAAAATATACCTGAGTTATGAGGAAACAAGTTTATCTTCTGTAACATGAATAATTATTCTGCAAACATTATAGAGAAAACAAAATTTGTGATACCACCTCTTTTTCACTGAGTAAAATTCATAGAGTCACTACTCAGTCATTCACATTTATCCTTAAACATGTAAACAATTCTGCTTCTAAATTTTTCAAAAACAAGGTTATTCTTTATGAAAGACATGCATAGGTCATACTTCTCAGAGACACTGTTGAACCAGTGATTTCATCCTCCAGAGAGGACAGATATCCTGATTGGTAAGGATTCTTTGTTTTTACCCTTGAGATTAGTTACATTTCTAACAGTACTTATTAGCAATAAATTTAGCAATAGTTTTTGTTAAAAAACAAAAGTGAATATTAAAAAAGACATGTTCTGCAATTCAATACATATTCAATTTATGTCTAATTATAAATATAATTTATTTTCTTTCAAGTATATCCATAAAATTTTGCAACCTGTGTAAAATTATACTTTCTATGATTTTGGATTAACCTTATGTCATGAAAGAAAATCATATACTGTTTAAAAAATAAGAATAGCAAAAACAATGAATAATCCACTAGTAGTTACAAACCTAAAGAAAGATGAGACACCTTTTAGAATTGAATTTAAATGGAAACAAGTAAAGAAAAATAGGATGTGGCACAAAGCCAAACTCTTCTCAAAAGTGTTCTGAAGAGACCCTTGCATATGGGATGCAATTAATCATGTTAGGTTTCCCTAAGAATGTGAGGTATCACCCAAGAAACAATTCTGAGAAAGTAGCCCCATTTGTCATTACTCTGAAAATTCTTATTAATAGCTGGCAATCAGATGAGTATCAGAACCTGGGAGGGTCTAAGAAACTCCAAAAAGTGTTAGATAGGAAGGCTCAAAAATAGAAATTTCCACATAACTGCATAGGATCTCAACACATTTATTAAATTCAGCAGGGAAAGTTGTTGAACAGAGATAATAAGTAGAATCTAAGGAAGCAGAAATCTCCCTTTGCTCTCTATTACATGCTTTGCTACACCAGAGTGGTGAACACTCAGCTAGAGTTTCAGAGAGCCCAGCAAATCTTTACCTGCTTTCATCATCACTGCATGCTGCCTTTCTTTGTAGGTGAATTTCAGGGAAAAAAAAAAAAGGAGAAACCTTGAAGGAAAGCATAGTTTGACAGAGGCTAGAATGTGTCCCTGATATGGCAAGGATAATTCAGAGTGTAACAAAATAAATAGAAAACTGGGCTGATGTGCTATTGTGAGATGAATAAGAGGAAAAATGATGCTCAGGCATCTGATAAAGCCACTGTATTGTTATTTTCATGGAAACGTAGCCATGAAAAGAGGTTAAGAGTAGGCAAAGCACTTAAAAATGTATACTATCTTAGAGTCTGTGGAATATTGAAAACATATATTAATAGAATTTATGTAAATCATTTATCATATTATTTTAGTTTAAGGGACACTTTGTATTCTAAAAATTATTGAAAACCTGAAGAACTTAGGATCATTTGGCTTTTACATATTGAAAATTATCATATTGTATATTAAAATGGACACATTATAAGTACTAACTTTATTGAAATAATAAAATCTTTATATTTTAATGCAATAATACTTCAAAAAATATTTCCCAAAACTGAATTAAAAGTATTAAGAAGAAAGAAATAGTTTTAGATTTTTAAAAGAGCTTTTTCATCAGGGCTTTCTGGGAGA
Organism: Cabassous unicinctus; assembly: GCA_029593785.1. NCBI lineage: Eukaryota > Metazoa > Chordata > Mammalia > Cingulata > Chlamyphoridae > Cabassous > Cabassous unicinctus. The sequence goes on along the minus strand of JAQZBX010041840.1, from coordinate 5,273 downwards.
TAACTGAATTCTAAAATGTTTCATCATTCATTATGTTGCAACATGATATTGTTGTGGTAGTGTATGAAGAAAATAAAGCCTTTAACATATATGTGGTTTGAAAAGTAAAGTATGTGATTAGTGCTTTCTGATATTTTTACTATTCTTTAATGCTAATATTCTATGACTAAATTGAACAAGTGGTGATTTTGTAACTAATAGTTGCTATGAAGATTCTGAAACCATATTAATGATTTCTGTTTATTCAATTAGATTAAGTCCATTGCTCTGTTTAGCAATTTGAATGGATCTTTACCCATGCATAATTTTGTAACATAATGTACTCTTTTTCTGGAAAATATTGGTGCATAGTTGAAAAAAGATCATCCATCATGACATACTTAATTATAAAATACTTAAATAAATCACATTTATTAATATCACATATTCAGTCAGAATCGTTTGTAAATATTGGGAAGATGTCAAGTTATGTGAAGGAACAAAGTATTCTAAAATTTTAATTTTCACTTGAAACAAATTTTCCCATTAGCAGATAAATGTGCTAGTTGTTTTCATTACATTTATTTTTTAGAAAATGTTCTGCCAAATATATTCTGTCTGTCTGTAACAACTCTTATTTTATTCCTGACATTGTTACTTTTTTATTTTTTTTTTTATTTTTTGTTTTGTTTCTTTGTTTTTATTCTCTTTTCTAATGAAATATTTTTCTATATTAGTAAGCTGTATGTTTACAGAACAATCATGCATAAAAGACAGGATTTCTTTATACCACCCAACCAACAACAACTTGCATTGGTGTGGGATATTTATTACAATTCATAATATCACAGTTTTATAATTGTAATATTAGTAATGGCCCATGATTTAACTTAGGGTTCACTGTGTAGTGTAGTTGAATGGATTTTTTAAAAAAATTTCTGTTACAATATATATAAACTCATATTTACCCTTTTAATCCTATTCAGATGTATATTTCTCTGCTGTTACTTACATTCACAAAGTTATGCTATCATAACCACTATCCATTAAACATTTTCATCATTCCAAGTAGGAACCCTGTACATTTTTGTCCTTAACTACTAATTCCCTATAAACACCCTGCCATCCAATAACCTATATTGTATATTCTGATTCTATGAGCTTGCTTATTCTAATTGTTTAAAATCAGTGAGATCATATAGTATTTGCCCTTTTGTGTTTAACATATTTCACTCAACAAAATATCTACAATGTTCATCCATGTTGCATGTATCAGGACTTCATGCTTTTTTATGGATGATTGATATTCCATTGTGTGTGTGTTTGTGTGTGTGTGTGTATGCCACATTTTATTAATCCATTCATAAAGATGGGTTGCTTCCAACTTTTGGCAATTGTGAATAATGCTGCTATGAACAATGGTGTTCAAATATCTATCCAAATACCTGCTTTGCATTCTTTGAGGTATATATCTAGTAGGTGGAATGCCAGCTCATTTGGTAGTTCCATATTTAGCTCTCTGAGGAAGTACCAAACTGTCTTCCACAGCAGCTACAAAATTTTACATTGCCACCAGCAATAAATGAGTGTGCCTATTTTTTCACATTCTCTCCAATGCTTGTTATTTTCCATGTTTTAATTACCAGCCATTCTACTGAGTGTGAAATTGTATCTCATTGTGATTCTGATTGTTATTTTCTCAATGGGTAATAATGTACATTCTGGCCATTTGTATATCATCTTTGGAGATATGTCTGATCAAGTCTTTGTCCATTTTAAAATTGAGATGTGTTTTTATTGTTAAATTGAAAGATTTCTTTATATATTCTCAATATTAATTCTTTATCAGATATGTGGTTTTGAATTATTTCCCCAATTTATAGTATAGTTTATCATGTTACTTTCATGATATAGCCCTTTGAGGAACAAAAGTAGAATTTTTTGTTTGTTTGTTTTTTTAATTTGATGATGTCTTATTTTTCTATTTCTTTTTTGTTGTTGGTGATTTGGGTTTAATGACCCAGAAACCATTGCCTAGCACAATGTGCTGGAGATGCTTACTTATATTTTTGTCTGGGAGATTTATAGTGCTAGCTCTAATATTAAGGGCTTTGATCCATTTTTAGTTGATTTTTATACATGGTGAGAGATAGGGGTCCTGATTCTATATTTTTTGCAAATGGAGATTCAGTTTCCCAGGACCATTTATAGAAGAGACTATTCTTTTCCAATAGTGTTGGCATTGCCACCTTAACAAAAATCAGCCAGAAATGTGAGGGTTTATCTTGGATCTCTGCATTCTATTCTATTCATCTGTTTGTTCATCCTTGTCCTAGTAACATACTGGTTTACTTACTGTGGCTTTGTAACAAGATTTAAGAACAGAAATTGTATATCTTCTAATTTCATTCTAGATGGCTTTAGTTCTTCAGGGCCCCTTACACTCTTACAATATAAATTTGATGGTTGAAAAAAAACAAACAAAAAATCCACTTTTGTTCCTTTTCTACAAAGAAGTATGTTGGAACTTTGATTGCGATTGAATTAAATCTATAAGTTGTTTTGAGTAGTATTGTTATCTTAATGATATTTAGTCTTCCAATCCATGAACACACAATATTCTCCTGTTTATGCAGGTCTTCTTTGACTTCTTTTAGCTGTGTTTTGAAGTGGTTTTACTGGGATATATTCACACACCACACAATCCATGAAAAGTGTACAAACACAAAGTGGATGTGACTTAAACTGTTGGGCACCCACCTACTGCCTGGGAGGTCCTGGATTCGGTTCCTGGTGCCTCCTAAAGAAGATGAGTAAGACAGAGAGCTGATGTGACAGGCTGGTGTGGTGAGCTGATGCAACAAGATGATGCAATGAAGAGACACTACAAGGAAACACAATGAGATACACAACAAGTGGAGTGGAGGAGGCTCAAGCCATTGGGCACCTCCCTTCCAAATGGGAGCTCCCGGGTTTGGGTCCCGGTGCTTCCTGAAAAATAAAAAATAAAGAAAGAGGAAGATGAACACACAATGAACAGACACAGAGAGCACAAAAACAATAAGGGGAAGGAGAAATAAATAAATAAATAAATAAATAAATAAATAAATAAATGTACAAACAATTACTGTCAGTATAATCAGAAAGTTGAGCATTCATCACCAGAATCAATTTTAGAAAATTTTAATTACTACAAAGAGAAAAAAGCCTCTCAATCCTTAGGTCATTTCCCAGGCCCCCATAACCACTACTCTATTTCTGTCTTTAGAGATTTTTTATATTTATATTTTATTCAAATATACTCTTACTATAGGTAGTGCATTGTGTCTGGTTTCTTTCACTTAGCATAATTATTTTTTGTTTTTTCTTTTAATTATTGTAATTTTTTTAATTTTAGAAGTTATAGGTTTTCATAAATGTCATGTAAGAAACAAAATATTCCCTTATACACCCCTGTTAACACTTATCATTTTTGTGGTACCTTTCTTAAAATTGATGAAAGAATATTAAAATATTAGTAACCATAGTCTATAGTTTGCTTTAGGTGCATTTTTTCCTTATACAACCCTATTATTATCACCTTGAAATAGGGAAGTACATTTGGTATACTTCATGAAAGAACATTACTATATTTGAACAATTAACCACAGTTTTCATCCACAACAGAGTTTACTGTGTTATACAGTTCCATTTTTGATCCTCTAGCATTTCGTTTAGCAATGCACATGACCCAAAATTTCCTCTTTCAACCACATTCACAAGCATAATTTAGCACTATTACACTTGCAATAATGAGCTATTATCACTTCTATCCATTTCCAACATTTACAATCAATCTAAATAGAATTTCTGCAAAAATTAGTATCGGCTTCACATTCTTTACCCCCATTTTATCTCCATATGAACTATATTCTAGATTCTAAATCTATGAGTTTGTTTGTTATTAGTTAATATTAATGAGATCATACAATACTTTCCATTTTATGTTTGGTTTATTTAACTCAAAATAATGACTACAAGGTTCTATCCATGTTATCACATGCATCAGGACTACATTCTTTCTCACAACTGAATAATAATCCATCATATGTATATACTACATTTTTTAATCCATTCATTCATTGATGGATATTGAGTTCTTTGAATCATTTCGTAATCGTTAATAATGATGCTATGAACATCGATGTGCAAATGTCTGTTTGCATCCCTGCTTTCAGTTCTTTTCAGTATATAACTAGTATTGGAATTGCCAGATCAAATGGCAATTCTGTATTGAGCTTCCTGAGAAATCAACAAGCTGTCTTCCATTGCCAATGCAAAATTTTATATTGCCTCCAGCAGTGAGTGAGGGCTGCTATTTCTCTACATCCTCTCCAACACTTGCAGTTTTCTGTTTTTCTAGTAGTGGCCATTCTAGTCAGTAAGAAATTAAATCTCTTTGTAGTTTTCTTTTCCGTTTCCCTACTAACTAGCGATGTTGAACATCCTTTCATGTGCTTATTTATCATTTGTATTTCTTTTTGGAAAAATTCCTATTCAAGATTTTCTGCCCAATATTAATTGGGTTGTCTTTTTATTGTGCAGTAGTAGGTATTCTTTATATATTCTGGATATTGAACTCTTATCAGATATGTAGTGTGCGAATATTTTCTCCCAATAACTAGGCTGTCTTTGCACTTTCTTGGCACAGTCCTTCGAAGTGCAAGTGTTTTTAATTTTGAAGAGAACCCTTTTATCTTTTTTTTCTTTCATTGCTTGTGCTTTCCATGTAAAGTCTAAGAAATCAGACTTTATAATATAATAAGGTCTTGAAGATGTTTCCCTACATTTTCTTTTAGGAGTTTTATGGTTCTGGCACTTATATTTAGTATTTGATACATTTTGAGTTAATTTTTGTATAAGGAGTGAGATAGGGGCTCTCTTTTATTCTTTTGAATATGAATATCCAGTTCTCACAGCACCATTTGCTGAAAAGGCAATTCTGTTTCAGTTAAGGGGATTTGGCAACCTTGTCCAATATCAATTGGCTATAGACGTGTAGCTCCATTTTTGAAATCTTAAATCAATTCCATTGGATCTGATGTCCACTGGAAAAATATTTTGATCTTACATCTATCTTTATGACAGCACCATGCTGTTTTGACCTCTGTACCTTTGTAATATGCTTTAAATTCAGAAATTGTGAGTCCATTGATTTTCTTCTTTTAAAAGGTATCTTTGGCTCATCAGGGTCCATTTCCATTCCAAATTAATTTGATATTTGACTTCTCCATTTCTGCAAGTAGGTGGTTGGC
>JAQZBX010041839.1:0-22208 GCA_029593785.1 Cabassous unicinctus | reverse complement strand
TCCATTAATGTAAGGTAATGAAGAGTATTTCCCATGACCATTACATAGCCCATTTGATCTTTTCTGTTCCTTCCTCCCCATGCCCTGGGGCATATGACTCTTCCCTGTCTTGGCTCATGGGATGTCAAGATTCATTTTTACATGTCCTGGTTATTCTAACCTGACCTTCCTAATCTAACCACCTGTTAATCTTGCACCACTAGTAAAATCTCATAGGAGAAATGCAGTCTTTGATTTAAACTTCATAATAAAAGTATTATAACATTACATTGACTTAATCTTAAAAAATTGTATCTTTCCATGCCAGTGACTAACGCTTAGCTAAAATCTCTTATCTCATGAAAATATGTGAAATAAAAACTGAGTTATTGTTGTTGAAGAGTTCTAGAAAGGTTTTCTGAGGAGGAAATAGAAAAAATACTGCTGAATAACATAAAACATCAGATAGGAAATCTGTGTCACTCCCAGAAAGGCATATGTCAATACATTTTCTGGTTTAAAATATGCAAACGTTTTGTTTTCTCCATAATAATAGGAACATTAAAAAGAGTGAGAATAAGAGATCACAACATGTCATGAGACATAATATATTGAGATCTTTCCTTTGTAGGTCTGAATTTTCTTGTATTCCTTATGAAGCAAGACAATGCAATCTACTATAAAATTTGTGAAATGCTAAGAATTATTATATAAAATCATTGTAAAATGTATCTATTTTTATTCATTTTGTACAATTATTTGATATTTGCTATAATCTGCCTATTTAAAAAATAAAAACTTTGTCGTGTTTCAGAAAAATCTCTGCTTTCCGAAATGGATTAACTTCACGGAGTTTAATGTGTGTTTGTAAAGTATGCAATGTGATGTAAAATCAAAATATTTTAACTTCAATATCTTGTAATTTAGTATAATTTGTGGTGCTCCAAAGCATTGCATAAACCTTAATAAAGAATAAGTCTTTATGACTCATTTCAATTGATTTCTTCAAAGCAGGCAAAAATGAGGAATCAATGTATGCTCTGGTGGAAGCATACTTTTAAGCTGCAGTTTTGTTTAATCCTGTCACCTTACTCATGACAGCTATAACAAATAAAGAAACTGAGGATGGATTCATAGGGATAATTAAGCAATGTTGATCTTAGGACAGTTGTCTTTTCAATGAAACACTGATTGCATTGTTCATAACAAAACTATCTCTGCATGACAGAACTAATTAGTGACCATCTGAACTTACTTAGCCAAACGAAAAAGCAATTATAAACACCATCATCACTGGATCTATCATTGAACAGCTGGTTATATTGATAAGCAATCCAGCAAGTTAAAGCTACTTTAGAACACAATGGAACATAATCTGCTTCCTGAGTAGTAATTAGAGTGCAATAAGAGAATACGAGATTACTGTTGAGAAACGGTAATTGTGATGCAAACAACTTTTAAAAAACATTTTTTCCTACAGAATTGGCATGAGAATAATGGGTGCATAACATTTTCAATTCCCTAGAACATTTCATAACCCTATGGGATGTACAGATCATACTGAAGGGTTTATCAACAACTAACCATCTCTCTGAGAAAGGATAAATTTATATGGCATTACAGTTTGATTTATCAGAGTAGGTAAAGATGTCCTTTACATAAGAACCATTTTTAACACTTACTAAACTGGGAGAAAGATTACATGATATAGGCTAATTAATATCTAGAAGGCAGAAGTAGGTATTAGCATCTGTAAGAGATCAAAGCTCTCAAGAGTGTGGGGGGGGCGGGGATTTTCATGTTGCTATTGCTAATTATATGTCTTAAAATGTGCATAAATATGCAAAGAATTTTTTGTTCAATTTTTAGGAAAGTGAAAAATAAGTTCACATTCTTGTCTATCATTTGCTGCAGGTTCCATGTAAAAACTCAATGAAAGGAAAAAGCATTAATATTATCTCAAGCTCAGCTAATGTATAGTCAGTTAGCCATGCCCATTTGAAAGAATACTGGCTACCCTTATGTTGCTTATGTCCTTTTCTGTCTTTATAGCCATGTAGCTAAAACAAAATTTTATTCTGAGAATGGATGATAGTAAAATGTTCAATAAAGGTTTTGGATATAAGCAGAAAAAGCATGTATGTAAACACTGTATTAGTGATAAATAGATGGTTTACCTAGAAAGGCTATTTAATTTTTAACCCTTAGGTTACTCATTTGAAAAAATGGGTGAGAAGAAGGGAACTCTAACAATTTTGGAAATTGTTAGTTTATCACCCTATGAAATAGGGTGATAAATGGCCAACCAAAGATATCAGGTTCTAATTCCTGAGACCTATACAAGTTACCTTATTAGAAAAAAGGTCTTTGCACATGGTATTAAATTAAGAATCCTGAGGTGGGGAGATTATCCTGGATTACCCCAGTGTGCTTTAAATGCAATCACTGGTCCTTATAGGAGAGAGGCAGGTGGAGATATGACATACACACAAGAGGAAGAGGCAATGTGACCATGGAAGGACAGATTGGAGTTTGTGGCAAGAAGTCAAGAGGCTGGTAATCACCAAAAGCTGGAAGAGACAAGGAACATGTTCTCCCATAGAGCCACCAGAGGGAGTGACCTATAGATACATTGAAATCAGCTTAGTGATACTGATTTTGGCCTCCAAAATTGAGGAAGAATAAATTTCTAAGCCCCCCTTCCCCCCAAGATGGCTCCCTTGTCTGTCTGTTCATTGTCTGCTCATTGTGTCTGCTCATTGCATCCACTCATTGTCTGCTTCTCTTCTTTAGGAAGCACCAGGAACTGAACCTGGGAACTCCCATGTGGAAGGCAGGTGCCCAACAGCTTGAGCCACATCTGTTCCCTGCTTGTTGTGTCTTCTCATTCATCAACTTGTTATGTTAGTTCATCTTCTTTAGGAGGCACTGGGAACTGAACCAGGGACCTCCCATGTGGGAGGAGGGTGCCCAACTGCTTGAGCCACATCCGTTCCCCAATTTTCTGTTGCTTTTAAGCCACCCAGTTTGTGATCATTTGTTATAACGACCATAGGGGTATGTGTGTGTATATCTATATACCAATATATAGTTATCTCCCTATATAGATAAATATGGATGAAGATATAGATTAGATATAGATATAGATATAAATATAATTATACATATAGACATAGACATAGATTAGTAGGCTGGCTCACACATATTAGGTGTTCAACAAATGGAAGTTATAAAAATTATTCACAAACAAATCCTTTCACAATTTGAATAAAATTTCATTTGCATGGCATTGGCACAAGGATAGACATACTGATCAATGGGACTAAATTGATAGTTCAGATATAGACCCAAATGCATATTCGGCCAACTAATATTTAATAAAATCAACAGGCCAAATCAACTGGGACCTAATAATCTCTTTAACAAATGGTGCTTGGACAACTGGGTATCTATAACCAAAAAAATGAAAGAAAATCATCATCTCATGCCCTATACAAAATTTAACTAAAGATGGATAAAAGACCTAAATATAAGAGCTGAGACCATAAAGCTCCTAAAAGATAATGTAGGGAAGCATCTACAAGATACGGTAGTAGGAAATGGTTTCATAAACTTTACACCCAAAGTATAAGCAATGAAAGAAAAAGTAGATAAATTTGATGTCCTAAAAGTTAAAAACCTTTGCTTTTCAAAGGAGTTTCTCAAAAAGTGAAAAGACTGCCTATTCAATGTATGAAAATATCTGGGAGCCACCTATCTGATAAGGGGCTCATATCCAGCATATATAAAGAAATCTTACATCTTGAAAATGAAAAGTCAAACTACCCATTTAAAAAATAGGCAAAAGTTTTGAATAGGCACTTTTCCAAAGAGGAAATACAAATGGCTAAAAAGCACATGAAAAGATGCTCAGCATTGCTAGATACTAGGAAATGAAGATCAAAACCACAATGAGTTATCATCTTACACCTATTAGATTGGATGATATTTAAAAAAAAAACAGCAACAACAAAAACTACATGTGTTGCAGATGGTGTGGCAGAAATGAAAAAATAATCCACTGCTGCAGGAATGTGGAATGGTACAGCCATTGTGGAGGGCAGTTTGGTCATTCCTTGGGAAGCTAAGTATAGAACTACCATATGATGCAGCAATCCCACTACTAAGAATATACCCAGAAGAACTGAAAGCAGGGACATGAACAGATATATGCACACCATTGTTTATTATGACATTATTCACAACTGCCCAAAGTTGGAACCAACCTAAGTGGCCATCAATAGACCAATGGATAAACAAAATATCATTTATAAATATGATGGAATATTACTCAGCTGTAAGAAGGAATAAGGTATTGACACTTGACAACATGAATGAATCTCAAAAACCTATGTGAGTGAAGTAAGCCAGTCACTGATCATGATCCCACTGATTTAAACTAAGGATATTGAGCAGACTCACAGATGTAGAGTCTGGAAAGTAGACTACCAGGACATAGAAAGGGAGGAGAGAGTGGTGAGCCAATGCTCAATCTGGGCAGAATCCATAATAAGGTGGATGGGCGAGGTTTTACAGTGGATGGGGTGATGGTGATGCAGTGATGTGAATGTCAATGATGCTGGAGTGTGAGTGTGAGTGTGAATGAGGTTAGGGGTGGATTTAGCTATTTGTAGACCTTGAGGGAGGGCTGGAGGAAGGAATCTGGTGAACTCTGGGGAGGTAGAGGACTGGTTGAGACTATAATTACAGGAGTATTCTTTTGGCAACTATGGCAGAGGAGGTTCACTGATGCATGGTGTCAGTGGTGGAGGATTGTATGGAGAAGAGTGCACGTGGAGCATGGCTCTATGGAATGTAAATATGTTCTTGTGGTTGTAGTGTGTTATCTCAGTGGGTGGAGACCCACACAATAACAAAATATTAAACTCCCATCCTGGGGAGTCCTGCTATGTTCTCTAATAGATTGGCAAGAATCTATGGAGTACATAAGCAGTGCCTAATAAAAAAGAACAGATCAATACGCCAAGCCCTTGATATTAATGTTTGTATTTATCAACCTTATTCCTGTAAAAATGAAACTTTGCCTAATTATAATTAATACCTAAGAGTTAACCTCCTGTAAACCTCCTTGTTACTCACATGTGGCCTCTTTCTAAGCCAAACTCAGCAATGAAACTCAGTACCTTCCCACTGGCATGACTCCTGGGGATGAACCTCCCTGGCACTGAGGAATTATTATCAAATGCCAACCAGCGATACATTTGGAAAAAGGCCTTGAGCAAAAAGGGTTAACATTAAATACATAAGAGTTTTTACAGCTAAGAGATTTCAAAGTGAGTCAGGAAGTCATTCCAGAGGTTACGCTTATGCAATCTCAGGTGGATCTCACAGTAAACAAAGCTGCAAACAGGGGTGCTCCTGAGGTCTCTAGAGATATCTGGACACTATAAGCAATGCACACAACTCCATGAAATCAGGGCCCTATTGATGGGTCTTACCTTGGAATATATGATAAGTTATTTCCCCAATGTAACAGAGTTAGACTCATAATTTCTCTGAACATTATTCTTCTACTGCTTTTATTTGACCCTATAATTAGCACTATACCCACTAAATATATGTTCCAGAGCCTTAACTCTGGTGTGTTCATATGCCAGCTGAGCCCTGAATCTCAGCAGAGATGCAGCCAACACCTACTCTCCAGTTCACTGGACTTGCCCAGGACAACTAACAAAATGATGATGATGGACACCCCCATGCAAAAAAGCAAAGAGTATCTACAACTGCAAGCAAAAACAGTTCCATCTGCTCCATAAGATCTAAGGCCACTCTCAGTCTGAAGGAGAATAGGCATCACCATCCCAAATTCCACAAGATTAAGGAATGAAAAAATCATAAGAGGGAAATGTAACTAAGTACTAAAGTAGACGTTATTATTGTAGTAATAGAAGAACTTGTAACATTGATATGTATATAGAGTGGTTACCAGAGGTTCTAAGGGGAGTGGGAGGGAAGAATAGGTGGAATATAGGGCACTTTTAAGGTATTGGAATTGCTCTACATGACATTGCGATGATGGATACAGGCCATTATACATTTTGTCAAAACCTATAAAATTGTACCATTCAAAGTGTAAATCCACAATGTAAACTACAAACCATGGTTAGTAACATTGCTTCAATATTTGTTCACCAATTGTTACACATGTACCACACTAATGTAATATGTTATTATTGGGGAAAATGTGAGGGGGGAAGGGGAGAGGTATATGGGAATCCCCTTGTAGCCATTTGGCAGTTTTTGATGCAATTATGAATTCCAAAAATATATATTGGATTATGCTTGTAAACTCGTCTGCTAATCTGGGCCTGATTAAGTTATGATTAGGGTGTTAACTGGGCCGTGTCAGTAGGGCATTGAGCCCCACCCCTTGGTGGGTGGGGGAATTAAATATAAAAGGCAAGGCAAAAGAGAGAGAGAGCAGTTTTGATGTTGGAGTCTTGAGCTGGAGCCCCGGGAAGTAAGAGAGCTTGGTCATGAAGAAAGAGAGAAGGACCCGGGATAGAGACAAGCTATTTGCCTGATAGTCTATAGCTGACCTTGTGGAGGAAACAGAGGAGCTGTTTCCCAGAGAGAAACGTAGCCCCAGGAAGAGAGGAATCCAAGAAGCCTGAACCCTGGCAAACATCGGCAGCTGTCCTGCTCCAACATGTGGCAATGGACTTTGGTGAGGGAAGAAACATATACTTTATGGCCTGGTAAACTGTAAGCTTCTATCCCAAATAAATACCCTTTATAAAAACCAACCAATTTCTGGTATTTTGCATCAGCACCCCTTTGACTAATAAACCCCTGTATTTTTTATATAACTTTTCTATAATCTAAAAATTCTTTAAAAATAAAGTTTTAAAAAAAGAGAGTGGGCCCACCCCTGTGGATGCAAAGGGCAGGTCTGACTCTGTACTTAAGACAGGACAGGCATTCCGCTCTTGTTCATGGAGAGTGCTGCAACCCCACATGCTCAGAGAAGTTGGAAACTGTGCCCCAGCATTTGCAAAGGGCCTCGCTGCCATGCCAGTGTTCAGAGAGGATAGGGCTTATGTCCATGCCTTTGGGGAGAGCCTGGCCACATCCAGATACTTGGAGAGAGTGGAGCTTTCACCCCATTGTTTGAGGGGAGCATGGCTGCTGCACAAGTACTTAGAATGGATGGGGGTTGCCACTTTATGAGGCCTGAAGGACAAAACATAGATCCATAGATAACTCTCAGATGTTGAAATGGAATGGAATTTGCCCTGCTGGGTTTTGGAATTGTTGGGACCCATGATCCCTGTTTTCCTTCCAATTTCTCCCTATTGGAATGAGAATGTTTACCCTATGCCTGTCCCTCCATTGTATAATTAGAAGCAGATATCTTGTTCTAAGTTTCACAGGTCCACAGACAGAAGGAAATTGTGCCCCAGGACAGACTACACTCACAACCAATTTTGATGGGACTTTGTAAGTAACAGTGTTTCTGAAATGGCTTAAGGCTTTTGGGATATTTTGATGGAATGCATGCATTTTGTATGTAGAAAGTACATGTGTTTTGGAGATCCAGACACTGGAGTATGGCAGTTAAGAGCTGTATGTACATAACAAAAACATGTTCTTAAATTTAATCCATTCCTGTGGGTGTGAACCCATTTTAAGTAAGACCTTTAAATGAGGTTACTTTAGGTAAGACATGGCCCACCTCAATCACGATGTTTCTTAATCCTATTACTAGAGTCATTTATAAATAAAATGAAATTCAGACAGAGGGAGAAAGTCACTGAGGGAGCAACCAGAAACTGAACATCAATGGAATCTTGAAGAGAAAGGAGAGACCAAGAGACACCAACATGTGTCTTACAATGTGACAGTCTAAGGACCAAAGGTTGTCAGCAACCAGCCCTAGAATGCCAGTCTTCAGAGAAAAAGTATCATCTTGTTCAGGGGTTCTTAACAAGGGGTCCATGAGCTTGAATAGAAATTAAAAAAACAACAACACTATTTTTCTTGGGACGTGTTGGTGCAGGTATGATATATTTATTAAATAATACACAGTATAGTGCAGACTTAATAAGGGGTCCATGGCTTTTACCTGACTGGCAAAGATGTCCATGGAATGAAGAAGGTTAAGAAGCCCTGGTCTTGATAAAACCTTGATTTGTACTTTCTTTTAGTCTCAAAACTGTAAGCAAATAAATTACCATTGTTTAAGCCAAATCATTGTATGCTATTTGCTTCAGCAGCCCAGGAATCTAAAATACAGGGAGACTGGTGAAATCTCTTTAAACTTCTTAAATTGCCTTCTAACACAATTATTTTGGATAAGATGTTCTAATTCATCAGTCAATGAAATGAATGCAACAAGTTAGATAAGGCAGGACCTTTGCTAAGTCTTTGCTGTTAAGTCAAACAGTACACTATCTCTCCCTCTTTGCATTTTTGGCTACTAATGTTTTCATCACTGCCTCTCTTAGAAAATGTAGACCCTCTTTCTGGGTTTGCTTAAATCAAAAGTAACAATTACGACCAAGCATCACTTACGAGAGATTTACTATTCTTCGGCAAAGAGATACTGTGACAGCAGGAGTATTATATACATTAGCAGACTATCTCACCCTTGCGTGGCTTCACAGCCATATCTTTGCCAATAATTATGCATCTGTTAATGGTCTGACATGTATCAATCAGAGAGGAGAAAAGAAACGAGTCTAGACATTGTGAGGTGACAAAGATTTCTAGTATCTGACTCCTGGCAACTTCAAAAATTCTTTCATTTGGGTGGATTTTATGGTTTCAGCCAAACTGCAAGGCTCTCACTCGAAAAGGACCAGCTTGTGCTTGTGGTCAGTATATTTGTGAAATAAGAGCACCTTCAGTTGCTAGCAAGCCAGCAGGGATTAGCAAGATCAGCTTCTGGCTGGACTTCAGACAGATTGTCTGCATCACTGATTGGCATCATAAGCTGATAAAAAGAGGGTGGCTTCACGTTGCCAAGGAACAGAACATTTAGAGGAGAAACACATTCCTATACTTTAATCTATTTCCCAAGACATTTCCCCAATAACTTTCCCTTACAAATCGAGGGTGATTGTGTCATCCAGTGAAATTAGATGGAAAATGCTAAGGTTTTATAAGGCTTTGAAATCAGTCCTTGAGGATTGCTTCAGTCTCCACACACTCACTGCTAATAATATTTATATTTTCCGATATATCCTGAGAATTCACATTGGTGTTTAGTTTTTAGTATAGTATTTGAGTTTTATTATAAATGCTATCATTAAGTTATTGTTTTACTATTAAATGTATGCTTTCTTAACTATAAAATGTTATTGCCTTAACCCCAAATTTAACATAAAAACATATTAAAATTATAAAGTTTAACCATGGGCAATACATTTCAAAATATATAACACATGTATAAGGCATCTGGAATAGAATTTATTTTGTAAATTATAAATAGAAAATAATAGAACCTAGTTATTCAGTCCTACCATAATTAAAACTTCTGAAGGAGTTCTTGCTGATATATATATATATATACACACACATTTCTGTTTGGGTTTCTGTTTTTTACCTAACAGTTCCTGAATGTCTCATGTATTTTAATCATTTTTATAATACTCTTGAATGTTATACATCATTATTTGAGTTTTATAGAGTATTAAATTTAAATCTTTGGAACAAAAGAGATTTAAGTGCTAAAGAGTCAGACAGCCGAATGTATTATTAAGTAGACTATTCTTGACTCTGAAATAAAACTTCTCTTTTTCCTAAAATACTTTTTAAATGCAATCATTTGAACTTTTTTGTTTGTTTTTAATTACATGTTTTATCTTCCAAGGTTTATAGAAATAAAATGGCTTTGTACTTGTTTGTTCTTCTCACTATTTGGTTGTTACATAGTTTTTTCTCATTCAAATGTTTGCATGTGTTTTTATGTGTGTGTCTGTGTGTGTAACCAATGGATATTCTCTGCTATTGTGGTATTGACTCCTGGAAAGAGGGATAAAATTCTATTTTTGCCTCTCTTCTCCCAATCTTAACTAATTCAATCATTCCTACTGTAATATTTTCTTCCTATCCTACCCCACCTACACACACACACACACACACACACACACACACACACCTGCAAGTTACTCCAAAGATTTATGACAGGCTTATGGGGATTAATGCATGCCAAAAAACCCCCACAAAAATAAACCTGCGAGTTTCCTGAAATTTCATGTAAAGCTTGTGAAGGCAAATATTTTATTTAACTACTGTTTTTAATAGTTGAAGATAGCCAAAAGAATGGGAAACTTTTTTTTTCCTTCTAATAACCACCCTTACTAACCCTTATGGATAAGCAACTGAATTTTTGTTCTGAGTTCTGAGTTTTCTTGACTCAGGGGTCAGCAGCAGGAAGAGTAGCTCTTGATGTGGAGCAATCTAAGAAGTTCTCAGGTAGAGGGAGTGGAATTCAGATCTTTGAGTTAGAAGGATGGAAATGTTCCAACACAGCAAAGACAAAGTTCACTGATGGAAGAATGATGTCTTCAAGACTTTGAAAAAATATATAATTTCAAAAATTTGATTGTATTTAATTGTATTTTCACATATCTAGAACATTCTCAACTCTTTGAGCCCAACAAAGGAAAAAATGTGGGGCATTTTAAAAGCAAATCTTTATGTACCATGCCATCTTTTGGCTACTAGACTTCAAACACTTGATATAATTTGTTTTAATTTAAATTGCCAATATAAAATTCTTAGGATTTCTTCTTTTAAGAACTTTACATTTATTTTCTCATATTGTTCTACGTTATGATACAGAAAGAATGATCAGAAATCTAATTGCTTTACCTGATGTGTCAAATGAAACGTCCTATTCAAAGAGTTTATTTTTTTTTCTTTCCCAATGTTATCTTTTGCTTCAAACAATTCCTATTGAACTGCAATCCCTTTGACCTCTGCAGATGATGTGACTGTGCTGCCTTAGGTGTCAAATCAATGTGAATATCTTGTAATTTTCCATATAAATCATTTTTGTACTTTCTTCCTCTTTAATAGTGAAATATTTGGCTTGAAGAGTTTTTACCAGTGGATAAATAACTCTTAACAAGTTTTTTTTTTTTAATTATGGTGATTATTAATTAGCTTATGATATCTGAATATAAACCAAGTACCACTGATGTGGTTCAAACCCTGATCCTGCAAAAAGGGTTTGTGCTTAACCGCTTCCTACACTGTTGGCTTCCCTTTCTTTCTTCCTTTATTTTTAAACCAAGTTGAGTTTTTTTAAGATTTATTTTTTTATTTCTACCCTCCCATTCATTGTGTGCACTCACTGGCTGCTCTCTGTGTCTGCTCATCTTCTTTTAGGAGGCACTGGTAACAGAACCTGGGACCTCCCATGTGGGAGGGAAGCACCCAATTGCTTGAGCCACATCTACTCCCTCTTTGTTGTGTGTCTCATTGTGTCTCCTCATTGTGTCTCCATGTTGCATTATCTCATTGTGTCAGCTCATGGCGCCAGCCCTGTGCATCAGCTTGCTGTCTTGCTTGTCTTCTTTAGGAGATACCAGGAACCAAACCCAGGACTTCCCATGTAGGAGGCAGGCATCCAACTGCTTGAGCCACATCTGCTTCCCCTGGACTTCCTTTCTGATCTCCATAGCAATTACAGCATGCCTCATGCTTTGGCATTTGCTTAATTTCCATTTGTACTTTATATAACGTTGGATCATATTTTTCTTTGAATTTTAAAATAATTTTATATTCAAATTTGTATCTCCAAGCCAATTTTTACTATTTGTATGAAAGTTCTATTTATCTCTGGTGACACCTAAGGATGTTGATATGGTCCCTTGATGTCATAGGAAAAAAAGAGGAACTTCAGATCCCGTCTTATGAAATATCAAATACCAGTTCTTCAACTGTTTAACTATGTGAGCTTGGGAAAGTTGTTTATTATTTTCTTCAATATCCACATCTGTCAAATGATACTAAATTTACATGCTTCTTGTGAGAATTAAATTAGATATGAATTAGTTAGCTCATGGTTTAGACTCAAAAATTGTTGTTTTATTCTTGCAGAAATCCAGTACTTATTATTTTAACAAATACTTGCTGTATTTAAATTGTTATATTAACATTTAATATTATAATAAAGAATACATATTATGCACAAAGTGGCAGTTTATCTTATAGTATTTGATTTGTTAATTTGGTTTTGCTTTCTTAGACGAAAGAAATGAAATTAGGAAGTGATTTAATACTATTTTAATTTCGATAACATTCTGTAAAATCTCTAATTGAAAGCCTCAAATTGGTTATTTTTATGACTACAAACTCCTGACCCTTCAAAGCATACCACCCCACTGTTTGCTGATTCTAACTGATACAATTTTCTTTCTTATTTCCTCCCTCTACCTTCAAAAACAAGCTTGTTATTCGGCTTTCATAAGCCACATGCAGTAAATCTATGTCCCATTCCAAATGATAGGCTCTTGTGAAATTTTAAGAGACATGTCATCTCAACTATGCTTGGATGAGTTTGTTCAACTGGGTAGGAGTACATCTAACTCTGTTATCATCAACCCATATTTCTTCAGTTTTATTCCACCAAAACAGTGTAAGATTTTGTGAAATGAAGTAACAAAGTTAAATATACATTATATGCATTATGAAAACAAAATGCTTTTGCAGAAATCAGAGTTAAAATCTACAGAATTACGATAATCTTCAGTCACAAATTAAAATGAGTTTAGTTTGGCACAGTCTTAGAAAACATAAGTTAAATGACAAGAATTTATTGTCTCACAGCTCTGGAAGCTGTAAGTTCAAAATCAAGGTGTTGGCATCTCTAGGGTTCTGGTGATACCTTGCTGACTATCCATCTCTGCCTCCATCAAACGGCTATCTCTCTCTGTCACTGCATGGCAAATAAGGTAACATAAAGGCTTTTGTATTGTCATGATGCCTCAGCATCTTTGACCCTGTCGTTAAGTCCCTCAGTGTCTACCCTACCACCTACTTATACAAGACAAACAACTTCTTTCTCTCGTCCCTGCATCCTACCTGGGATTGCACCTCCACAAAAGTCATTTACAAACTCCCAATCCCTACTCTTGCTTGACCAACTGCTACAGCTCCATCCAGTTCATAAAGGCAAAGACCCCAGGTCCACTGTAACCTTTTGTTCCCCACCTGCTTGGCTGAGTCTATGTTCCTGAGGTGTTTCCCCATGTTTCCTGTAAAGTGTATGTCTCCTTTCTGTTCTGAAACCTGTGGGAACTAATAAACTTTTCTTTCATATATCTCTGGTGTCACTTGTCCTTGTCACATCTGACTAGCCATAATATAATAAGATCCTTACAACACACACTGCATTGGTGGTTTCTATCTGCCCAAATTTCCTCTCCTTATAAGAACTCTGGTCATGTTGGATTAAGGCTCACACAACCCAGTTTGGCCTCATCTAGGTTAATAACATCTTCAAAGATCCTATTAAAATGAGTCCACATCATTGGACTCTGGGTTTGGATTAAAACATGTCCTTTGGGGGGACACAATTCAATTTAGAACAGGAAGATAGGTATTCATATTTTGGCCAACTCTTTATTTTGAAATAATTGAAAGTTAAAAAAATATTGTAATGTATACTTTCTCTAGATTTGCAAATTACTACTATTTCAAAAATATTCTTTCTTTTTCTCTCCCTCTTGTTTTTATGTATAATTTCAGTATGTATTTTCTGGGAAAAGGAAAGCTATAATATAATTATTATCCTCAAGAAATTTAACACTGATAAATTAGCACTATTTTCTATATATTTTCTATATTTTCATATTAAGATTTTCCCAGTCATCCCTACAATTCCCTTTTATATTTAATCCATAATCCAACTAAGAATTATACATGCTTTTAATAATCAAGCTATTTAACATAATTATTCATATGATAATTCTATTTTTTCAAAACAAATAATTTTTTTGAAAAATAAAGCTTAATTAAAGCTTCCTTTTTAATTTTTGTAATTTATTGAAGTATATCACTCATACATGAACATACATAAACAAGTGTATAGCAATAGCTGTGAACTTAAAAAACAAATATACATAGCATCATACAGAGCTCTCATACCTCACCTACCACCAATAACTTGCATTGTTGTTAAACATTTTTAACTAATGATTAAAGAGCATCCTCAAAATATTACTACTAACCAAAGTATTTTCTCCCAACCCACCCTATTATTATTATTATTATTTTTAAATCATTTATACATGAACATACATAAACAATAAGTGTATAGTAAGAGTTGTGTACTTACAAAGCAAATATTCATAACTTCATACAGGAGTCCCATACATCAACCCTCCACCAATACCTTGCATTGTGGTGAGATATTTGTTACAAATTATGAAAGAATATTGTCAAAATCTTACTATTAGTTATAGTCCTTATCTTACATTTGGTGTATTTTTCCCCCAACCCACCCTGCTATTATTTTTAAAATATATTTTTATGACAGAAGTTGTAAACTTACGAAACAGTTGTGCGTATGTGCAGAATTCCCAAAAAACACCCCTCTATCAAGACACCACACCGTGGTGGAACATTTGTTACAGATTATGAGATAATATCATCCAATTATTACCAGGTCTACAGTGTACATTTGGCACACATTTTCCATACTCCCTCATTAACAACACAGTACATCTTTGGCATAGATGCAAGAATATTATATTATTACTGTTAACCATAGTCCATAGGCCACTCCAGTTGTACTTTTCCCATGCTTCTCTACATTCTCACTACCCTGCAATAGTGATGCACATCTGCTCTAGCTCACAAAGGACACTCTTGCATGTGTACCATTAACCACAATTCTCATCCACCTCTGGGTTTACTGTGTTATTCAGTACCCAGATTATTCTCTAGCTTTCTGTCAATTGGCATTTACATCCTTAGGATACCATTTTCAGCCACATTCCCATTTATAAACCAGCTGCTACTCACTATAATGCATTACCATCAACTCTGTACATTTCCACACTTTTATAGTAAATCTAATTAAAACTTCCATATACATTAAATATCAGTAGTCCATTAAGAATCCACCACCTACCACCAGGTCTTAAAGATATTTTCCTACATTTTCTTCTAGCAGCTTTATGGTTCTTGCTTTTATATTTAGGTTTTTGATTCATTTTGAGTTAATTTTTGTATAAGGTGTGAGATAGGGGTCCTCTTTCTTTCTTTTGCTATGGATATCCAGTTTTCTCAACACTTTTTTGAATGGACTGTTCTACCTGAGCTGGGTGGGTTTGACAGGCTAGTCAAGAATCATTTGACTATACATGTGAGGGTCTGTTTCTGAACCATCAATTCGGTTCCAGTGGTCTAGGTGTCTTTATGCCAGTACCATGCTGTTTTTACCACTGTAGCTAGGTAATAGGACTTAAAGTCCAGAAATGAGAGTCGTCCAACTTCACTTTTCCTTTTTAAGATGATTCTGGCTAATCAGGACCCCTTATCCTTCCAAATAAATTTGATAATCATGTTTTCCATTTATTTGAAAAAAATGCTGGTGGAATTTTTATTGGGATTGCATTAAATCTGTACATCAATTTGAGTAGAATTGACATCTTAATGATATTTAGTGTTCCAATCCATGAGCATGGAATGTTCTTCCAATTATTTAGGTTTGTTTTTTATTTATTTTAACAATGAGTTGTAGTTTTCTGAATACAAGTGCTTTACATTGTTGGTTAAGTTTATTCCTGAATATTTGGGTTTTATATGTCATTTTTTATTTTTACCACTCTTTTGACACTTTTAGTTACTTTTATTGATATAATCTTCATTTCTAGACTCTCCTTCAGGCCTCTGTATCCTGTCTTTTCTTTTCAGGCTATAGCACACCCTTTAGTATTTCCTGCAAATCTGGTCTCTTGGTTACCAACTCTCCAGTTTCTGTTTATCTGTGAATATTCTCAACTCATCCTCATTTTTGAAAGACAGTCTTGCTGGATATAAGATTCTTGGCTGTACATTTTTCTCTTGCAGTATCATAAATATATCATACCACTGTCTTCTTGCCTCCATGGTTTCTGGTGAGAAATCAGCACTTAATCTTATTGGGTATCTCTTATACATCATGCATTGCTTTTCTTTTGCTGCTCTTAGAATTCTCTGTCTTTGGCATTTGACATTCTGATTAGTATGTGTCTTGGAGTTGGTCTATTCAGATTTTTTTCAGATGGGAGTACATCATGCTTCTTGGACATGGATATCTATGTCTTTCAATAGGGTTGGGAAATTTTCTGCCAATATTTCTTCAAATATTCCTT
Source organism: Cabassous unicinctus (assembly GCA_029593785.1). Classification (NCBI taxonomy): domain Eukaryota; kingdom Metazoa; phylum Chordata; class Mammalia; order Cingulata; family Chlamyphoridae; genus Cabassous; species Cabassous unicinctus. The sequence goes on along the minus strand of JAQZBX010041839.1, from coordinate 5,856 downwards.
CTGCCTTTTTTCCCTTCTCTTCTCCTTCTGGGACACACATGACATGTATGTTTGCACTTCGTTTAGTTCCCTGAGACCTTGTTCACATTTTTCCAATCTTTCTTCATCTGTTCTTTTGTATGTTCACTTTCAGAAGCCATTTCTTCAAGCTCACCAATCCTTTCTTCTGCCTCCTCAAATCTGCTATTATGTGATTTCAGTGTATTTTTAATTTCATTTATTGCAGTTTACATTCTCATAAGATGTACTATTTTTCTATGTGTGCTTTCAAATTCTTTTTGCTCATCCAATATCTTCTTAATATCCTTAATCTCTTTAGCCATCTTGTTGAATTTATTAAGGAGATTTGTTTGAACATCTATGATTTGTTGTCTCTACTCCTTTATGTCATCTAGAGGCTTATCTTGTTCCTTTAACTGGGCCATATCTTCCTTTTTCTTGATGCGGATTGTAATTTTTTGTTTGTGTCTTGGCATCTGTCTTACTAGAGTATTCATTCTGGGTGCAGTTTTTCTCTTTAGTTTAGGGCTTCCTGCCCTTTCTCCCTTGCTGGCTGTGTAGTAGGAGCCAAGGATGTAGTTGGTGCTATAAGCTTTGGAGGCTTAAGCTGCCCTCTTTACCCCAAGGGCCAATGAAACTTCTCCCAACTTTCTCCTTTGCCAGAAACAGGAGTAGAGCCACAGCTTTGTGGAATAATACAACTCACGCAGGCCTAGACTGTAGTTGCCCAGAGAAACTGATGGAACTTCATGCCCCTTTCTCCTCTGCCTGGGGCGGTGGATGGAGCTGTATGTCTGGGCAGCAATCTATGCAGTGCTGGTCCTACATGACTGCAGTTGCCCAGGTAGACTTCTAATTATTCAGTCTGTGTCAGCTAAATGTACTTGCAGTTACTTGGATAGGTTGATGCAGGGCCTGCCAGCTTCCTCCCATGCTAGAGGTGGGGCTGAAGTCTAGGCTGGGGTTGCAGGCCAATCTGGGTGACAGAAACCAGTCTCTACCCTCACTGTGATTTTCAGTCAGCCCGGCTTCCCCTCTTGCTGATGGTGGAATCAAAATGGTGGGTACTGGCTTCCTTCTGAGTTGGAAAGGCACAAACTTTAGCTGTTCTTAGGGTTACACTTTAGCCAGCCAAATTTACTAATCAGTAGCTGAGTTGCTGCCCAACCTTCTCTTCCTCCCCCGTTTTTGGGAAGTGGAGCTTTCAATTCCAGCCACGGAACAGCTCTGGAGGCAGCTTGTTCTCCTTTCTCCTTTCTTGTGCACCGGCCTCCGTGGCATGGAGGGCTCTACTTAGGAAACTTCTCTGCAGATGGACGGTCTCCTCCTTCCACTCTTTCAAAGATGTTGCAAGATGCACTTCTGGTTTCCTGGAGCCCCCAAACAAGTGCTCTAGATAGCTCTGGGTGATCACCAACTGCCCCATAGCAGGAACTGATTCTAGGAGATCTTTAATCTGCTGCCATCTTGCTGGTTGCCCAACGCTTCCTTTTATTTTGAAAATAAGTCTTAAACTTTTGAGCTATTTTAGGTTATAACATGCATAAATGACCTAATGAATGAATAGTCTGAGGGCAAAACTTATATGTGTCTTTATCTTACATAAGGAGGAATGCTTTTTTCTAGGCTTTTAAAATTCTATTACTTATGGAACAGTCTGTTGACATTATCAGTAAGAATTCAACCAATAGAATTCTCCAATATTGTAAATTTACATAGTTCTGAATAACAAACTAGAAAATTTGACAATTTCTTTCATTTTTCTATTTGAATTACCTTCTTGAAACTAAGTTCACCCATAGGGACTTACAGAAAGTGAAAAAAACTCACCAGAAAAACATACAAATAAAAAAATCCCTGTCTTAAATGTTTATGCCATGCAGCTTTCTAGAGAAATCAATGTAGAGGGGAGCTGTAACAGATACTGTGTAAAGAACTTATGCTATTTTAACTCAGCATCATATTTTTAAAAGCTGCAAGAATGAACATTGTTGCACTGAAGAAGTATTTGTAAGAATTGAGAATAGATGTTTCAATCTGGGCCCATTTCACATTCACTGTGAACAGTTTGATATTATTGAACAGGCTTTTGCCCTTTACTAGTAAATCCTGCAGCTAATCTTTTTAAGAACCAGTGGAAATGGAAGTTATAAAGAAATCAGGAATCAGCTCCACAGTAAAAGGTTTAAAGAGTTTTTCTTTTTTGTTAAATGATTTTTCTGTGCCAGTTTATAGATGTTATCTCATTGAATTAATTATATTTTAAACATTCCAAAAGGTAATCAGATGGGCTACACACTATAGTTTCCCCATACATAGAAATTCATAGATGCAGTTTTGTAAAACAGACACCAATTTGCCTTGAACATGTTTCAGATAATGTTAAGGTACTTTGAAGATTATTTGAAGAATGCAGACCAATTTTTTCAATAATTTTCTTTTTCCTTTTGAATACCTGATTGAGAAGGAATGAGAACTGAATCTTTAGATTCCTGATGAGCCTCAGAGTTCCTGAAATATCATATGACTATTGTGGTTTTGTTACCCAGTAATATAATGCCCATTGCTCTCTTTTGGAGGACAATGGATTATGGTTTATGTTCTGTTAATGGCTCTGCCATGGGCCATCCATGTGGCTTGGAGCCATTAATTACTTAATCTTTCCACGCCTTACTTATATGTTCAAGATAGGCTGGAATGATTCTGTAAAGTATCAGGTTAGATTATTTCACTTGTTTCCTCATGACACTCGCACTCAGAATAAAATATAAGTTCTTAAAAGTGTTCTCAGGGTGCTTTGTGATCTGTCCCTATTTATTTGTCTAAATTCATCTTCACCTATCACCTAGCTCTTGCAACTTCTATACCTGTATTTAGTCTCCTACACTTCTTAAAAGCTTTCGCTAAATTTTATATTCTCACTGAATCCTACCTATGTTGGCTTTTATCTTTTCAAAATTTTCATCAGGTTTACACTTTTCCCCATAGCATGCCCTGTGTCCTATTGAGACATGACTAAGGGTGAAGTAAGACAAAATAATCAATTCTATCTTATTTTTATGCATCATACATATTTAAAAATTTTTGCAAAATCTGTCATTTGATCTTGAAAGGGATAATAATTTAAGAAAAAAAATTATCATTTGAGAAAGAGGTAGATTAAAAATTTGGGTATGGGATAGAAAAAGACTAATCTATAAACTCAATTTGAGTTTAACAGTAGAAAGGTAGTTGAACTTACGTAATATGTTTGTAAAATGCATATGCATAGTTATCTAAAAAAAAACTATGTAGATTAACATACAGGAAACATTCAGTGAACTCTGTTGTTGATGTTTTTACCAACAAAGCCACACTTAACATTTGGAAGAACTGCTTCTCCTTAACCAAGACTAGTTAATAATATCTGAAGGTTTTAATATTTCCCTTGTTAAATATAAATTATTTAAATGACAGCTATAAAAATGAAGCTGGCTATCAGGAATGGGCTTTTGCTGTTATTGCAGATTGGTCCCCAGGCAATGGTTAAAAAACATAAAAATTAAAAAAAAGACTAATACTATGTTAGACATCATCATTAAAAACAATAAAACAAAAACTAGAAACATATTTGGGAACATAACTAGAAACTTATTTGGGAATATAGATTATTTGTCCCTAAAATATTACATTATAGAGTATGCTAGAAACAAAGACATATTACCAAAATTATTAAAGCTTTGGGAGGTAAAAGTCTACTTTCTGGGATGATTTTTGGGAGGAAATTAATGCATGAGAAATTAAGTATGATAAACTTATAAAGCCACAAGTACTCCCAATTCTGATGCAATTATAAAGGGTTTAATAGTTAAGTTACACTTAATGGAAAATTACAGACATTCTGGAAAAACTGAATAGTCTTTAAACCTGGTTAAGTTAAACTATGAACAAATAACAAAATGTAACTTCATTCATTTCTTAATTTCTACATATTTTTGTGATCAGAAGATCCATAACCATTAATCAGACTATTTGGGGGATTAGTTTGTGCATGTGTATTTGTGTTCAGAAGATTGAGTCAGAGAGAAGATTCGACAGAGAGGAAGGATTAAGATTGTATAGAAGATCTAAGCATTGTATTCGTACAAATTGTAAAAATACAATGAAGTCTAAAAATTTGAATCATAAAGAGCTCAAGAAACTTTAGAATTTGCTTAGTGCCTGTATTAGTCAGGGCTCTATAAGGAAACAGAACTGATAGGAGATATCTGAAAATATTATGAGATTTTTATAAGAATTGTCTCACATGACTGTTGGAATGCACAAGTCCAAATTCCATAGAGCAGACTTCAAGTTGGGAACTCCAAGGAATGTTTTCAATGAATTTTCCAGGAGAAGCTAAGTGGCTGAAGTAGATGGAAATTCTCTCTTCTGACTGCTGAAATCATCAGTTGCCTTCAACTGATTGGATGAGACTTCTTTTATCATTGAAGGCAATGTCCTCAGTTGATTGTAAGTAAATATAATCAGTCATATAAGCAAGAAACTTATTGATGATTTAAGTCCATAAAATATCCTCCTGGTAACAATCAGGCCAATGCTTGCTTTACCAAAGCAAGCATGAAAACCTGACCAAATTGATACATGAACTTTACCACCATAGAGCTTAAAGGAGAAAGAACTATCCAAAGTATTTTTCAAATATCAGGTTTGTATTGTCAGTGCTCCCCAATTTATTTATTAGAGAAACTGTTATATGTTTGTCCTCCATTTCTATGTATCTAAAATCAACACATATTCTAAGTTATTTAGTATGAAATAAGAACTGTAATGTTATTATATCTATGCTTGCCCAGTCTGTCCACTTAGGGGTTTAGCTGCTAAACGCACATGCATACACATATAAAGGCTCAGATTTTTCCTGAGATATTCCTAACATGTCTCAAGTGCTCAGGTTTGCCTATGTATTTCTTCCACAGCCTTCTTGTTTGAACTTCTCATTAAACTGCCCAAAAGTACTGATTCAAGAACTGAATAGCAAAGAGCAGGCTCTAGTTCTCAACAAGATTCTACAGAAGGTTTAGGCAAAGAAAATGGTAAACAAGAAAACAACTCTGTCTCCACATATAGAGGAAATATATTCTTGTTCTGACTTACAAGAACTTTCTTGCTTTCCTTATATTGACCTTCAAAGTCAGGGTCAAACCCACTGTGCCCCACCAAAAGTACACCTAGCAAATCTCTTCCTTGGTGTTAAGTTTCAGTTGAGCTAAAAGCAGAATATTTCCCTTTCCTTAAATCTTTATTTATATTTAATATTTTCCCACAAATAGTACTTAATAAAATTTCCCATTTCATTACTCAAAATGAGACTATTGGTGATGTTAATTCACCATAGGATATTCAATCCCTTCATGGAAAACAGTCTTCTAATAACTAAGTTATGGTTTTATCTTATGGTTCAAGGCAGGACAATTATTTTGTTGAATAATAGTTCAACAAAACTATTAAATTATTCCACTTGGAGCCCCAAAAGAAGGCACTCAAAGTTGAAAGGCACAATGTCTAATTTCTTTTGAGATGAGACCCCCTAGGTTTGAGGTGACTATAGAACCTGCAGGCACATTCTATAGTCTTCTGTTTCAATTTATCTCCCCTGAACAGCTATTCAAATAAGAAGACACTTAAGTCCATAAGGATCCACAATTTTCTGCAGATATAAGAATGCATAAATGTATAGGGAGAAAAGAAACCCTCTTCTCTTTTCCACTATATTTTTCACAAAGACTAAGATGTACAGCTCTTGTTCAAGTAAAAATCATTAATTATGGGACTAAACAGTAACTTTGCTTCTCCATCCAAAAAAAAAAAAAAAAA
>JAQZBX010041838.1:0-22207 GCA_029593785.1 Cabassous unicinctus | reverse complement strand
AAAATGAAAAGACAAGCAACCCATTTTAAAAATGGGCAAGTGACCTGAAAAGTCACTTCTCCAAGGAAGAAATACAAATGGCTAAAATGGACATGAAAAGATGCATGACATCACTAGCTCTTAGGGAAATGCAAATCAAAACTACAATGAGATACCATCTTACACCCACCAGAATGGTAGCTATTAAAAAACAGCAGACTGTAAGTATTGGAGAGGATGTGGAGGAATACCTCAACAATATATTGCTATTTGTATTCAACAACACATCAAATGAATTATACAGCTGACCAAGTGGATTTCATGCTGGGTACGCAAGGATGGTTCAACATCAGAAAATCAATCCATGTAATACACCACATAAACAGATCAAAAGAAAATAAATCACATGATCATCTGTGTAGATGCAGAAAAAGCATTCAACATAATACAACACCATTTCCTGATAAAAACACTGCGAAACAGAAATAGAAGGAACTTTCTGAACATGATAAAGGGTATATATGAAATACAGCTAACCTCATTTTCAATTCTGAAATCCATAAAGCTTTCCCTCAAAGATTGAGAACAAGACAAGGATGCCTAATATCACCACTCCTTTTTAGCATTTACTTAGAATTACTTGCATGAATACTGAGGCAATAAAAAGATATAAAAGACACCCGAATTGGAATGGAAGAAGTAAAAAATTCACTGTTTGCAGACAGCATGATCCTATACAAAGAAAGCCCTGAGAAATCTACAAGAAAGCTTCTAGAACTTAATAATGAGTTTGAAAAAATCACAGGTTATAAGATCAATGTGCAAAAATCAGTATCATTTCTGTACACCAACAATGAGCAATCTGAGGAAGAAATTTTAAAAAATACAATTTACAATAGTAAATAAAAGAATCTAATACATAGGAATAAATTAACTAAAGATGTGGATGACTTTTACACAGAAAACTACACAACTCTGTTAATGGAAATCAAAGAAGCTTTCAATAAATGGAAAAATATTCCCTGTTCATGGATAGGAAGATTAAACATCATTAATAAATCTCTCCTAACAAACCTGATCTACAGATTTAATGAAATCCCAGTAAAAATAAACAAAGCATTTTTTACCATATTGTAAAAACTAATTATGAAATTTATTTGCAAGGGCAAGAGGCCCTGAATAGCCAAAGACATATTAACAAAGAAAAACGAAATTGGAGGAAGCACTACCTGACTTACAATCATACTACAAAGCTACAGTGATCAAAACTGCATGGTGTTTCTATAAGTATAGACATACTGAACATTGGAACCGAATTGAGAGTTCTAATATAGATCTTTGCATATAAAGTCATCTGATATTTTACAAGGCCACCAAGTCCACTCAACTTCAAGAGAATGGCCTCTTCAACAAATGGTGCTTGGAAAACTGGATATCCACATCCAAAAGAATGAAAGAGGAATGCTGTCTCACACCTAATACCAAAATCAATTAAAGTTGGAACAGAAATCTGAATATAAGATCCAAGTTCATAAAACTTTGTATGATAATGTAGGGAAGCATCTACTAGACCTTGTAATAGAAAATGGTTTCATGAACTTCACACCCAAAGTACAAACAGTGAAAGAAAAAATAGATAAATGGGATCTCTTCAAAATAAAAATTTGCACATCAAAGGATGTTGCCAAGAAAGTAAAAAGGCAGCCTACACAATGGGAGAAAATATTTGGCAACCATATATCTGATAGGAGCCTAATATTCAACATATTTAAGGAAATCCTATACCTCAAAAATAAAAAGACAAACAACCCATTTAAAAAAATGGACAAGTGACTTGAAAAAACACTCCTCCAAGGAAGAAATACAAATGGCTAAAAATCACATGAAAGATGCTCGACATCACTAGCTACTAGGGAAATGCAAATCAAAACTAAAATGAGATATCATCTTACAACCATTAGACTGATGGCTGTTAAAATAAATAGAAGAATACAAGTGTTGGGAAGGATGTGGAGGAACGGGAACCCTCATACACTGCTGGTGAGAATGAAGAATGGCCCAACCATTGTGGATGACATTCTGGTGATTCCTCAAGAAACTTACTATAGAACTGCCATATGATCCAGCAATTTCACTGCTGGGTATATATGCAGAAGAATTGAAAGGAAGGACACGAAAAGATATATGCACACTAATGTTCATAGCATCATTGTTCAGTAATGTCAAAAGTTGGAATCAACCCAAATACCCATTAACAGATGAATGGATAAGCAAAATGTGATATATACCAAAAATGGGATATTACTCAGCTGTAAGAATGAATACAGTGCTAACACACACAATAACATGGATGAATCTTGAGGACCTCATGTTGAATGAAGCAAGCCAGCCACTGAAGGAGAAATTTTACATGACCTCACTGATATGGCTTAAGAAAATTGAGCAGACTCAGAGAGCAAGAGTCTGGAAGAAAAGTTTATAGGAAATATAAAGGGAAAAAAAGTTTGGGAGTCAAAACCCATATGGGCAAAATGTAGATAAGGTGGAAGTGTGTGGTTGACAGTGAAGTGATATGGCAGGATATGAGTTATACTATTGGGTTGGGTGGTGCAGTTTTGATGGAGTAGAGTGGGCAGTGTGAGTTGGAAATTCCATGGAACAGGGAAGAGAGTTGCGAGAGGTACCAGGTGAACACTGGGAATTGGGGGTTATGTGGTTGAAAGTACAAAGTTGGAAGAGCTTTTATGGCAATATGACAAGGAAGGCTTACTGGTTTGGGGTGTTGGATGGTGGGCATTTGCATCTGGGCACTCCTTGGGGCAGGCTTCTAGAGAGTGTGAGAGTGATCATTTTGTCAATAATATGTTGTACCAGTGGGTGCAGACCCACATAATGAGCTGAAAGAAGTTGCACTCCCATCCTGGGGAGGACCAATATGTTCTCAAACAAAGAGTGGGAGTCTTTTCAGAGCATGAACCATTCCTAATAGGGGATGACAAACCAGTGTGTCAAGACCTCAGTATTATACAAATAACTGTGAATCATGTCATTCAATGAGTGAAGCTGGGTGGGCGCCATGGGCCCCAAGACGAGGGAGAGGGAGAATAGAATAGATGGAACAGGGGATAGTTAGTGGACAATGGAGGTATTCTACATGACCTTACAATGATGGATACAGGCCATGTTAAATATCATTAAAATTTATGAAGTGTACAGTTTAAAATGTAGACGTTAATATAAACCACTGACCATGGTTTGTAGCTATTTTTCACTATTTCTATATCAGTTGTAACAAATGAACTTTCCACATATAAAAAGGTAATAATACAGGAAGAGGGAAAAAGGGGAAGATGTTGGGTATATGGGAGTCCCCTGCTTTCTGTATGTGACTTAATTGTGACCAAAAATTTCTTTGAAAACAAAATGGAAAAAAGTAAGACACTGGGGAACAGATGGAAGTAAATGTCACTGTATATACAGGACACCAGATATTACAGTGATAAATGGCAAAATGTCAAAAAAGTTTTAAATGTTTTTCATTATTATTTAATATCCCAATTTTTGAAATATAATTTTTAGTTTTTAAAAGATATTTGTGTATTTTATTTCTCATATTTAAACCTATCATTATTATTTAATTATATTTAAACCTATTATTATTGCTTCATTTTCCTATTTATTGTATTTCACTATTTTTTTTCTTCATTTTTGATCAAACTTTGGATCACAGGAGGGTTACAACTGGGGCAGGAGAGGATAATTGGTGTGGGATGTCAGTGATATTATACATGGGAGGAAGTTCACTGGGCATGTATATGATGTATATAAATGTGTTCATAAGCTCATGGGGGATTGTCACAGTGGGTGGAGATTCACACAATAACTGAAAGATTATGGAATTCCCTTCTTGGAGTGCTCTGACATGTTCTCTAAAGGAGCAGCAATAATCCCACAAGTACAGAGGACATGATTAGTGAAGGAGGATGATCCATTGATGGGCCTTTGATATTAATGACTATGCTTATGAGACTTTGCTATTGAAATTGAAACTTAGTCTAGTGTTGCAGGGTGCCTAAAAATTATGTCCTGAGAACCTCCTTGTTGCCCAAATGTGGCCTCTCACCAAGGTGAACTCATCAGATAAATGCATTACCTATAATTTTTGTGTAATATTTATGTAATCTAAGTAACTTTTAAAAATAAATGAATAAATAAATAAATGCATTACCTTCTCCCCCAGTGTGGGTCTTGATTCCCAAAGATGAATCTCCCTGGCACGAAGGGATTACTACCAAACACCAAGTAGCAATGCAACTGGAAAAAGACCTCAAATAAAAGGGGAATAGGCAAAGACAAATGAGTTTATATGGTTGAGAGACTTGCCTTGTGCCCTATTTTGGAGTTTGTGCTCCTGAGTGTGACAGAATTGGACTCACTTATGGCTTCCATACACATAGTTCATCTGTCTTTTCTATTTGAACATATTGTCGGTGCTGGAGTTGGTAGGTGTACATCCAAGAGACTTAAACCTGTGAGTTGTCCATGTGCCACCTGGGATCGGAGCCTCAGCAGAATTGCAACACCTACTCTCCAGTTCATTGGATTCAACCAGGACAAATAATAAGGAGGAGAGGATAAACAGTCACCATGCCAAGTAAATGAGATAGCCTACAACTGCAAGCAAGAGTCTCATCCATTGGCTGTATGAGATCAAAGCCCCCCTCACAATTAGAGGTGGAGTGGACATCACCATCCCAGAATCCTCAGGATTGTGGAATGAGCTATGGACTAGAGTGGACTTACTGGTATTCTATTATAGATGTATTTTGATTCTATCAATGGAAGAAATTCCAATACTGATGTTGAGGCAGTGGCCTATTGAGGCTCTGAGAGCAAAGAGAGAAAAACAGGTATAATACAGGGGCATTTTTGGGACATGAGAATCATTCTGAATGACATTGCAATGACAGATATAGGCCATTATATATCTTCCCTTAACCTACAGAATTGTGTGAGAGAGAGTGTAAACTACAATGTAAACTCTAATTGATGCTCAGTGGCAATTCCCCAAAATGCATTTATCAATTGCAATGAATGAATCGCACTAATGAAGGATATTGTTTATGTGGAAAAATCTGGAAGGTATGGGGAACATGGCATATGGGGATCCCTATATTTTTTATGTAACATTTATGTAGTCTAAGTATCATTAAAAAATAAAAATACATATATTTAAAAAATTAACCCTTCCACGCACAAACAACAAATGAAACCCTAGAGTAGAAAAGAGAGGCTAACCAACCAAATATACTCATCAAGTTAAGCAGATGCCCAGACACCAAAAAAAATTTACCAGGCATACTATGAAACAGGAAGATGTGACTCTGTCTAGCAAACAAATTAAAAAGCAGGAGGAGATGCAGAATGTGGAATAGATAATCGAGGATGTCCAAACAAATGTCATGAATCAACTTAATGAAGTGAAGGCTGAGGTAAAGTATATTAAGAAGAAACTGGAGGGACATACTGAAGAAATTGTAAACATACATAAAAAGATAACAGAATTGATGGTGATGAATGGCATAATGCAAATATCAAAACTACACTGGAAGCACTTATTGCAGATTTGAACAAGCAGATGAAAGAATCAGTGATGCAGAGGAGAGTATAGCTGAAATCAGACAGATAGTAGAATAGTTAGATGAAAAGGTAGAAAAAATCCATCAGGGAATAAGGAATTTGAATGACAACGTGAATCATTCAAACATACTCATTATAGGTATCCCAGAAGGAAAAGGGAACAAAAAGAGTATTGGAAGAAATAATGGATGAAAATTTCTCAAATCTGTTGAGGGAAATGGACATACACATCAAGGAAGCACATTGCACCACAAACAGAATAAATCCTAATAGGCCTACCCCAAGACATATACTTTTCCAAATTGTCCAGTGCTCAAGACAAAGAATAATGAAAGCAGCAAGAGAAAAGAGATCCATTACAAAAAAGGGAAGCTCGATAATATTAAGTGTCAATTTCTCATCTGAAACCATGGGGCAAGAAAACAGTTTTACAGTATAGCTAAGGTGCAAAAAGAAAAAAAAAATAACTTCCAGCCAAGAATTCTCTATCCAGTAAAGCAATCATGCAAAAGTGAGTGAGTTCAAAATATGCACAGATAAACAAAAGTGAGAGAGTTTGTCAATAAGAAACCTGCCATTCAAGAAATACTTAAGTGAGCTCTGTAGGATTAAATTTAAAAAAAACATGAGAGAGGGAGATGGAAGAGAGTGTAAGAATAACTAAGAAGACAAAAAGGGAATAAAACCTATATAAAGCATACATGAATCTAAAATATATGGCTAATGTAAGTAATTCCTTGACAGTAATAACATTGAATGTTAATGGATTAAACTCTCCAGTCAAGAGACACAGATTGGCTGAATGGATAAGGAAATATGACACATGAATATACTATCTACAAGAAACTCACCTTAGACCCAGGGATGAAAGGAGGCTGAAATTGAATGGTTGAAAAACAATTTTACATGAAAACAATAATCAGAAAAGGGCAGGAGTAGCTATACCAATATCAGAAAAAATAGACTTTCAATGCAAATCTATCTATCAAGAAGAAAGAACAATCATATAAATGTATACATTTAATCAGGGCACCTCAAAATACATGAGATAAACATTTGAAAAACTAAGTGGATAAATAGATGCCTCTACAATTATAGTGGGGGACTTCAACACACCATTATCATCATTAGGCAGAACATCTTGGCAGAGGATCAATAAAGAAACAGAGCTCTTGAATAATACTATAGAGGATATGGAGGTAATAGATATATAAAGAACATTACACACAAATAGAGTGGGATATACATTCTTCTTGAGCACCCATGGATCATTCTCCAGGATAGACCACATGCTATGCCACAGAACAACTCTCAATAAATTAAGAAAGACTGAAATTATACAAAGTAATTTCTCTGACCACAATGAAATGAAGTTGGAAATCACCTAAGGAACAGAGAAGTAGATAAGGCTCAAAGATATGGAAGTTAAATGACACACTCTTACACAATCAGTGGGTAAAGGAGGAAATTGCCAAAGAAATCAGCAACTACCTTGAAACAAATGGAAATGACAACATAACTCATCAAAACTTTTGGATGCAGCAAAAGAAGTACTGAAAGGGATATCATAGCCATAACTGCGTATAATATAAAAGAAGAAAGAGCTAAAATCAAAGACCTGGAGGAATTGGAAAAAGAACAACAAAGTGACCCCAAAACAAGTAGAAAGAAGGAAATAAATATTAGAGCAGAACTAAATGAAATTGAAAATAAGAAAGATCTAGAAAATATATAAAAAAACAAAAGATGGTTCTTTGAGAAAATTAATAAAATTGGCAAATCCTTAGCTAGACAAACATAGGGAAAAAAGAGATAAGATGGAAATATATGAAATAAAAAGGAGGAAGGGATATCACTACTGACAGCACAGAAATAAAGATTATCTTAAGAGGATACTTTAAAAATTGTATACCAACAATAGGGATAATTTAGAGGAAAGGGACAAACTACTAGAAACACACAAGCAGGCTACATTGATGAACTCAACAGACCAATCACAAGTAACAAGACAGAATTTGTCATCAAAAGCCTTCTAACTAAGAAGAGCTTGGGACCACGTGGATTCACAGGTGAATCCTACAAAATATTCTAGGAAGAATTAACAAAAACCCTGCTTAATCTCTTACAAAAACAATGGAGGGAATATTGCCTAAAGCATTCTATGATGCCAACATCATCCTAATACCAAAGCCAAACAAAGACATTACAAGAAAACTATATACCAATCTCACTAATGAACCTAGATGCTAAAATCCTCAACAAAATACTTGCTAATCATATTCAACAACACATAAAATGAATTATACACCATGACCAAGTGGGTTTCATCCATGATATGCAAGGATGCTTCAACATGAAAAGTCAATCAATGTCATACTCCACATAAACAGACTGAAAGAAAAAATTCACATGATCATCTCTATAGATGCAGAAAAAGCATTTGACAAAATGCAGCACCATTTCCTGATCAAAACAATTTAAAAGATAGGAATGGAAGGAAAGTTCTTCAACATGATGAAGGATATATATGAAAAATCACAGCTAGCATCATATTCAATGATGAAGTCCTAAAAGCTTTCCCTGTAAAATCTGGAACAAGACATTGATGCCCAATTTCACCACTCTTATTTAACACTGTGTTTGATGTACTTGCTCAAGCTCTAAGACAAGAAAACTGTATAAAAGGCATCCAAACTAGAAAGGATGTAGTAAAATGTTCCATATTTGCAGAGGACATGATTGAATACATAGAAATTTTCTCACTGTATTCAATATGTGAGTGTGTGAGAAATCTACAACAAAGCTTCTAGAGCTAATAAATGAGTTCAGTAGAGTCACAAGTTATAAGATCAATGTACAAAAGGAAGTAGCATTTCTGTACACCAATAATGAGCAATCAAAGGAGAAAATCAATAAATAAATCCCATTTATGCTAGCAACTAAAAGAATCAATTCCTAGGAACAAATTTAACTAAAGATGTAATTGACTTGTATGCAGAAAACTACACAACACTGTTTAAAAAATCAAAGAACTTTCAAATAAATGTAGAGAATATTTTCTGTTCATGGATAGGAAGACTAAACATCATCAAGATGTCTACCTTACCCAAATTGATTTATAGATTTAATGCAATCCCAATAAATTTACCACAGTATTTATTATTGAATTGGAAAAGTTAATTAAGAAATTTATTTGGAGGGCCAAGAGGTCCTAAATATTGAAAGACATTGAAAAAGAAAAATTAAATCACAAGAATCACACTACTTGACTTTAAAACACACTACAAAGCTACAGTGTTAAAAAATGCATGGTATTGGTACAAATTTAGACATACTGACCAATCGAACAGAATTGAGAATTCTGATATATGTCCTCATATATACAGTCAACTGATGTTTGACTAGGCCACCAAGCCCATTCTGCTGGGAAAGAATGTTTTCTTCAACAAATGGTGATTGGAGAACTCTATATCCATATCCAATAGAATGAGAGGGGAAAATTATCTCACACCTTATAAAAATTAACTCAAGATGGTCAAATATCTATATATAAAAGCCAAGGATATAGAGATCTTTGATGATAATGTAGGGAAGCATCTACAGGATCTTGTTTTAGGAAATGGTTTCATGAACATTACACCCCAAGCCCAAGGAATGAAAGAAAATAAATTGATAAATGGGACCTCCTCAATATTAAAGCATTTTTCCCCTCAAAGGATTTTATCAAGAAAGTGAAAAGGCTTACTCAATGGCTGAAAATATTTGGTACCCATATATTTAATAGAGGCTTAATATCAAGTATATATATGGTAATCCTGTATTTCAAAAATAAAAAAGCAACCCTTTTGAAATATGGGCAAGTGATTTGCATACACACTTCTTTGAAGAAGAAATGCAGGTGGCTAAAAATCACATGAAAAGATGCTTAACATAACTAGCTATTAGGGAAATGCAAATCAAAGAAACTATGAGATATCATCTTACACCCATTAGACTGGCAACTATTTAAGAGAAAAGAGAACTACAAGTGTTGGAGAGAATGTGGAAGAATGGTAAGCCTTATCCACTGCTGATGGGAATGTAAAATGATGCAGCAATTGTGGAGGACAGTTTGGTGGTTCCTCAGAAAGTTAAATATAGAACTGCCATATGATCCAGCAATCCCAATGCTGGGTATATACCCAGAAGAAATAAAAGCAGGGACAGGAACAGATATATGCACACCAATGTTCACAGCAGCATTATTCACTATTGCCAAAAGTTGGAAAAAAAAACAAATATCCATCAACAGATGAGTGGATAAACAAATTTTGTTATATACATAAAGTGGGATATTATTTAGCTTTAAGGAGGAATGCAGTATTAACACATGGGATAACATGGATGAATCTTGAAGACCTTATGTTGTGTGAAGCAAGTGAGGCTCTGAAGGCCAAATATTACATGACCTCACTGATATGAATTAAGAAAATTGACCAGACTCCCAGAGCTAGAGTCTGGAAGATAGGTTCACAGGAAACAGAAACGGAGAAGGTTGTGAGGCAATGACCATATAGGCCAAATCTCTGATAAGGTGGAAGTGTGTAGCTGTGCATTGGATGGACCTGACAGCGGTGCAGTAATGTTATTGGGTCGAGCAGTGCTGCTTTGTGAGGAAGGGAGCATGGGGAGGGTGGGTTGGGCTATCCATATAAATAGGGTTTGAGTTTGGGCAGATAATAGGTGAACTCTGGGGATTTGCAGGTATGTGGTTGAAACTACGAAATTGGGAATGCTTTTTTGGCAAGTATGGCAGGGGATATTTGCTGGTTTACCATGTTGGATGTGGGGGAAATGCAGGACAGGGCACGCGTGGGGCAGGCCTCTAGTGAGTGTGTGAGTGTTCATCTTGTCATAGTGTGCTGTATCAGTGGGTGGAGACCCACATGATGAGGGGGAATGTGTTGGATTCCCATGCTGGGAAGTCTTGCTATGTTCCTACATCAAGGGGCAGGAGTCTCTTGAGAGCATAGGCAGTGCCTAACAGGGGAGGGCAGAAAATTATGTCAAGTCCTCAACGTTGTTGAAAGTAACTATGAATCCTGTTTTTCAAAGAGTGAAGCATAGTGGTTGCTGTGGGTCTTGAGTGGAGAGGGAGGGAGGAATAGAATAGATCGAATATAGTGTATCTTGGGGGCAGTGGAATTATACTATAGGATCTTGCAATGTTGGATACAGGCCAAGTTAAATTTCATCAAAATTTTTAAAAGTGTATGGTCCAAAATGTAAACCATAATGTAAATCATTGACCATAGTTAGTAGCATTGTTTCAATATTTATACATCTTTTTTAACAAATGTAAATTGCTATTAATAGGGGAAAGAGGAAAAGGGGGAAGTTGTTGGGTATATGGGAATCCCTTGTATTCTGCCCTTCACTTTTCTGTAACCTAAATCTTCTTTGAGGACAAAATGAAAAAAATAAGCACTGGGGGAATTAACAGAAGAAAATGTCACTGTACATATAAGACAAAACATCTTACAGTGATGAAAAACATAATATCATATAATTTTAAAATATTTTTCTCATTTTTATTACTCCAAGTTTATTTTATTTTATTTTTTTATAGTTTATTTTTTATTTTTAAAACTATCATTTATATTTCATTATCTTATTAATTGTGTTTGGTTATTTTTTTGGCTTTATTTTTGAAGAAGGTTTGGATCACAGAAGGGATACAACTGAAACATGGGAGGATCATTGCTTTAGGCTGTCAGTGATGGGGAATTCATGGAAGGATGTTCACCCAGGGCATACCTATAAGGCATATAAATGTGTTAAAGTGTTCATGGGACATTGTCACGGTGGATGGAGATTCACTCAATAACTGAAAGGGAATTGAAATTCCTGTCCTGAGGAGTTCTGCCACATTCTCTAATGGAACAGCAAGAATCCCCTGAGTACATGGCAGTGACTAGTGAAAGAGGATAGTCCTCTGATGAACCCTTGATATCGATGAATATATTTATGAACATTTAATCCTGAAATTGAGACTAAGCCTAGTATTATAGGGTACCAAAGCATTACCTCCTGAGAGCCTCCTTGTTGCACAAATGTGGCCTCTTTCTAACCAAACTCAGTATATAAATATATTACCTTCCCCCCAGTGTGGGACATGGCTCCCAGGGATGAGCCTCTCTGGCACTGAGGGATTACCACCAAACACCAACTGGCAATTCAACTGGAAAAAGACCTTGACCAAATAGGGGAAAAGGAGAAGTAAAATGAGTTTATTTGGCTAAGAGACTTCAATGTGATTCAGGAGGTCATTTCAGAGGTTACACTTATTCACATTTCAGCAAGATTTCATTGACTGCCAAAGTAAATATTGCCTAAAATAGCATAGCTCCTCTGGGCTCTGGAGATATCCAGACACTATAGGCAGGAAAGACAGCTCAGGAGTTTGGTGCCCTGCCAGTGAGTCATACTTTGGAATATATGCTTTCCAGTGTGACAGACTTGGTCTCAGTTTTGTTTTCCCTACACATGGCTCTTCTGCCCCTTCAATTTGAACCTATAGTTAGTTCTAGAGTTTATAGGTGTATGTCCAAGAGACTTAAATCTTTGGCCTGTCCATGTGCCAGCTAAGCCCTGAATCTAAACAGAGTTGCAACACCCACTCTCCAGTTCATTGGACTCACCCAGGACAGCTATCAAGGAGATGATGATGGACAATGACTATCCCAAGGAAAAGAGAGAGTTTGCAACTGCAAACAAGATCATCCCATCCATATGTCCCATGGGATTGAAGGCAGTTCTTAATTGGAGGTCGAGTGGACATCACCATCCCAGAATCTTCAGGATTGGGGAAAAAAGGAAGGAGTAGTTTAGACTTACTGGTATTCTACTATAGACTTATTTTGATTCTAGCAATTGAAGAACTTATATCATTCATTTGGAGGCAGTGGCCACTGGAGGTTCTGCGGGGAGGTTGAGGGAAAAACAGGTGTTATATGGATCATTTTGGGGACTTGGGAATTGTTCTGAATGATGCTGCAATGGTAAATACAGGTCATTATATATCTTGACATAACTTACAAAATTTTGTGGGAGACAGTGTAAATTAAAATATAAACTATAATCCATGTTTAGTTGCAATGCTCCAAAATGTGTTCATCAATTGTAACAAATGTACTGCACTAATGAAGTATGCTGTTAGTGAACCTGGAAAATTGTGCTTCCTGTTGTGTTGTCATCTATATCTTATGTCCTAGCAATCCAGACTTGATGTTTCCTGATCATAAAGCTCATTGAAGAATTATGTTGATATAGGCAAATTTCATTTTCTTGTTGGGCAATTAGGGGCACAGTCTGTAAAGAGCAATATCAGAAAAGTTGTTGATATTTTTCCTTTGTACATGGGCCCTTAACATAGGTTTCCTATCATTATATCCAGCCTTATACATAACCACTTAGTCTCAGCTTCTATAACTGTGTCTCAACCACTGTCTGAGCTACAAGTGTTGGTAATGATTGTTTGGTATAGTAAAGTAGGAGATAGCAATTGCTTGGCTAATGAGTCAGGGCAGAGACCAATATACTCTCCTGGTATATTGTTCATAGAGTTGGCATCAGAGAGTTGGTATATGGAGCCATCTTGACTTTGAAATTCAGGGGATTCATAATAAGAGGTTGAGTCAAAGAATTACTGGAATTTCCCAGGCTTTACTATAACAACTCCCAGGATCTCACAGATGCAGACTAAATGTACATTTCCACAGGTATATTAAGCTGCTCACCATGAAGGATGAGCTAAATATCTACGAGAATAAAGACCTTTCCTTAACCATGTGGCAATCCCAGTCCTCCTTATGTTCCCTTTCTTTCAGGTGTGCTTCCTTGAATAATTGTTCTGCCAATCTGACATGCTTCCCACTGAAATGCACAAGATTTATTCAAAACACTGTGAAGTACTAAATTTCCCTAACAGATTTCCTAAAAACTACAGTCCCTGAATGACAGGAAACAACATACTATAACTTAGTGAACTTCTGTTCATCTTCATAAGTGTGGCCAGCTACCTAATCTAAAATATGCTTTCTTCTTATAGCATGAAGTAATATTGCTAGATCCATACTTTTGGACATATAACATGCAGTTCATTGATTTTAATAACCAAAATCTTGATTGGGGCAGGGAGTTTTGCAGGTAACAAAAAAATTCTATGTCAGTCAGGGGAAAGAAAATATTTTGCTTACTCAGAGAAACCTGCAAGAGTTTCAGCAAGCAAAACACGGGCCACCATGTTGAACAGCATTCAAATCAGATTGCTATTCTCTGCCTTTATCTGCTGTTAACTCCTCTCTTTCTGGGAAAAATGTTTTTCATTTATAGGGTAGAACACAGACAGTCATGGAGTTGGCGTTAACCTCTAGCAACTGAGCCAACATAGAGAAACTAACATTGATTCTATATTCCACTTTGGAAAAGTTTAGGTAAGGAATCTATTAGGTCTGGCTTTTGTGAATTGTCCTTCCCTGCATAAAATACCTGAATCCAGAATAAGTGACCACCCAGAATCATATTAGGATACAGGCTTAGATTTAAGGTGGACACAGTCTTCTTACCTGGAACAATTTGGAAAATGAAAAGATGTGCTGTAAAATGGTTGTCCTGGAATAATAGGTATATAAACTGAACTATGCTGACTGTGTTGGTTGAAGAGTCTAACACCTTAGAACAACATGGGACATCCAACTTCTTACCTTAATCCTATAATAGAAACAAATACTTATCTCTCATTTCTCTGTTATTAACAAAATCATTTTTTACTCCTTTTAAATTCTTCTAGTTAAATTGAATTAAGTAAGCCTCCTTTTGTTTTATGATGGTAATAGTGAATTTCTAGTGCCTAATATTAAAAATTCAAGTTTACTTTATTAACAAAAGGAGCACACATTTTTTTTTAATGTTAACCTTTACTATGACTCCAACTGTGATGGTAGTTTCTGTCCTTCCCCTCCCCATATGGTCGATGTCCTTTTCTGCCATGTTTTATTCCCTGGAAGATGATCTATTTGAATTCCATCTCTCAGGGTCCCTTCACTCAGGCTTCCTTTTTGGTTTGGATTAGCAGACATAACAGGCACTGGTAGAGTAAATGAGGTAAGATGAGAGAAGTTACAGCATTAATGCCCCTTGTTCCATTCTTGCTTGTGTGACCTGTGGCATTTCTATGCAAACCCCAACTATCAGATATACAAAATGACCAAACCAGTGGATGTTATTCAATTTCTCTTCACAGAAACCTTGATGCTTGTTCAATAAGCCCATTTAAATATAGCTAGGGGACAGTGATAAAAGCCATGTATGTATACTCAGCAATAGTTTACCTCCCTACTACCAACTGAACACTTAGCCAGCCTACAACAAAGGCCAATGTTCAGTCACTGAAATGGCTCCATTCACTGGGTACACCAGCTATCCTAAGAGACAATGGTTTGTCCTTATGGGACAATTAACCTTTATCATCTTTAGAAAACTAACAAGAAGTTATAACACACATTACCTTTGACAAAGGATCTACTTTTATGGCTATGAATGCATGGCAACAGTCTCACACCCATTGGATTCACACTTATTGTCATTTCTTCTGGTAGCAGCAAGGCTGATAGAATGGTGGAATGTCTAACTTTGTAGCTGTAGCTGTAGCTGTAGCTGTAGCCATAGCTGTAGCTGAAGATGTAGCTAAGCTTAGTTTAGCTTAGCTATAATTCTAGGTGGTGAAAATCACACTGTGATGCTTGGCTGATATATGGAGCTCAGTAGGTACTTTAAACCAGAGGTTAAGTCATGCAACTATTTTCCCACAGTCAGGTTATATAAATCCAGAAAACAATGGATGGGAGTGGGATGGTTACTCTCAATGTTAAATGTACATATTCACTTATAGAGAACAGGAGACTGTACTGGCCAGCAGGCTTGATGATGATTACCATGGGAAATTACATTGATGTTATGTAATGAATGGAAGGGAGACTTGTGTGGAACCAGGAGGTTTGCTGGACAACCACCAACCAATTAGTGTTCATAAAATATGTATATATTGAAAATCTCTGAAACTGAAACAACCAAAATAAATTAAAACAGAAAACAAAAACACAAAATAAAACAACCAAGGATATGCATCCTGTGGAATGAAAATGTGTTATACCATAACAAGGCAGACACTAATGGTATCCTGGTAGACAAGGGAACAAGAAATAGGTGGCAGATGAGGTTTATCTAATAAGAAGTCACAACTTATTTCAGAATTGGGAGTGTACTATCTAATTGCAGGTTGTATTTGCTACTTTTCCTTCAAAGCACAATGAAGCACATTGATGGTAGCAAAATTAAGGCTCTAGGAGTACATCTGACTAATATGATATCAACTCACAATAATAAGATTCAATTTTAGATTTCCCCTGTATTTGGACAAAAGAAAATAATGGATGCTGACATGTAAAAATGGTGAATTTATGGTGTAGGATGATCAAGGTTACCCAGAGTTCTGTTTCCTGCATAAGATATAATATTGAGAGTACCTAAGGTAACAATTCAAGGGTGTTCCATGACATTGTGATAATTAAAGCCTAACAGAGTGAATTTTACCAAGCTGCAAGTGGTCTGGATAAAAGAGCATGATGGGGAGACAAATTTTAGAGTCTAAGAAGGTTGCCATTCATGTAAAAAAAAAATTAAAAAAAACCTGCCCCATTTTACATTGCCACCAGCAACGAATGAGTCTTCCTCTTTTACCAATTCCTTGCCAACACTTGTAATTTGCTTTTTTGAAAAATAACAGATATTATAAATGAGTATGAAACTATATGTCATTGTGGTTTTTATTTGCATTTCCATTATGACTAATTATGTTAACATATTTCATTGTATTTTTGCCACTTTTATATCTTTATAAAGATATTCTTTTAGAAAGATGTCTATCCAAGGCTTTTGAACATGTTTTAACTGCTTTTTTTGTCTTTTTGTTTTTAAATTGAAATATTTCTTTGCATATTCTAGAAATTAAAGCTTTCTCAGATATATGGTAATTCCCTAATAAAAACAAAATAAAAAACATGTAAAAAAACCTAATTCCCCATGGAGTGAAACAGTCAGTTAAGGCTCTTCCTCACATGAGAATAAGGTCAAAAGTGTGCATTTATACCCAACTATAAATATTTGTATTAAATCTTGAAATGCATAAACACAACATAAAAATATATTGACTTGAATGAGCCTCGTATAAAAGCTAGTCAATTCAAAATTCTATCCAATAATACACTATTCTTGAATTAAAATTGCTCAATATTAAAACAATAGCATTGATTCTACAATATATAAGGAAATGCAAAGGGCAAGCTATATCAAGGGAACTCATAAATTCTTATTATTAGGATAGTAAGTTCTTGCTAAAAGTATAAGTAAATAAAATAAAGCAACAAAGCTGAGGATGCAAACATGGAGCAAAAAAATTGATTCATGATTAAATGATATTGCAGAACTGAGTGAAATAAGGCCAATTCCTTATGTGAATTACATTTTTAAAAACTCTATTCTCTGTATTTCATAGTTTTCAGAATGTTCTCATGTTTTCATATTATTGGCCAATTTTTAGAGTTTGGGGCTCTATAAAAACATACAAAATATAGTATTTTATGCAAAAGTTATTGTAGAAATTGGAAATATTATAAAATTATTAGTCATTATTTTTTCTATATCAATTATGACACATTCTCTTTCCTCTTTTTCTGAGACATTTTACTGTTAGTACTTTTCTTACGTGCTTTTCTGATTTTTCCATAGTTTGTTCATCTTGCTTCATTTTGAATAATTTCTTCTGACTTATTGCTGTATCTCCTGAGCTGTTAAAACTATTGAAATTTTTAAAATTCTATTGTATTTTTATCATTCTGGAAAGTCCATTTGATCCTTTCATAACAATTTCAGTTCTCTGTCAAAAATCTGAAACACTTTGATTTCCTTGAATACTTTATATATGATTGTTCTTAATCTCTGTCAATTTCATAATCTGTGTCCTCCATAGTTATTGTGTTTTTTTTTAGTATTGGATTTTGTCATCTTATTTGATTCTTCCTTTTATGACTGGCTTTGTGTATATGCATGCTGTATAGTGTGCATAAAATATTTAAGAGACAATTTGAAATATAGCACAATGTTCCCTTTTGCTTAGAAGGATATTTAAGGATGGTAAATTATTACTATGCTGAGTAAACTAATTGGATTGGAAACATTCAAAACTGTACCTAAATCTTGGAAGGGTAGATATATTGCTGTTTTATGCTTAAGACTAGGGTGTGTCTCTTCAGTCTATACCTACCATTATTTATTTTAAATTCCAGTCTTTGGTTCCCAAGCTTTTTGTGTCAGGTGAAATGTCTTAGTGGTTTCTCATCAACTACATTTCCTCTTCCACAGTTTGATGTTTACAGGAGCAAAGATTCCAATTCCAGGTCCAATTTCCTGAGTATCTTTATGATCCCAGATTTGATAACAATTGTTTCCAGTAACATTTTTTTTGAAGACCTCAAGAGCCTGTTTTTGTTATTTTGTGTAGGTTTCCCCCTTTTATTGGTGAGAACTTTTGACTGAATCAACTAAATCCCCATTATTTAAAAACTATTTCCCTGCCATCATTTTTTTCATCATTATTTATTTCTATTACTTTGTCTACTCCCTTTCCAAATCACTTTGATGAGTCGTCTTTCTTTTCCCAAGTTCTGAGATAGAAATATCCTGTATTTCAATGCCTTTGACATCCAATTATTCAAATCTAGTTTTTTATCCCATGTGTTCTTCAATATATTGGATCAAAAGATTATTTATAATATACTTTCCCTACTCATAGTATATTCTTAAATGTAATTCACTCAACTACTAAAACCCTTCAAATGATTTCTCAGCAATTTAGAAAATACTCTGAAAACCTTACTGAGTGTAAAAATATATTTGAAACATCTGCCCTGTTTCCACCCAACTTGACCTATTTCTGCTTTACTCCTTTTCACCTCACATTCATTGTTACAGTCCTAGAGTAACAAATGCATTTATTATTCAGAATCTTTACACTTGCTGATTTTTTTACTTTAATGATTACTCTTTACATATTTACATTTTCATTTCTCTAGGTCTTCACTCAACTATGTCTAACTCTAAAAGACTTTGCTTGACTGTTTTATCAAAATTGTTGTTTGCTGTTATTGTTTATTCTAGTCTTCCTTGTTTCACTACATTTACATAGCTCTATATAGTAATATCATTATGATGAATTTGTGCATTAATGAGGTTTATATCCCTTAGAATATGAGCCATGAGTATTTTGTGTAAATTTAACCATTACTTTATTTCCATTCCAGAAAGCTGTGGCTAGAGAATATTACATGTTCAAAAATCCTGTTGTGAAAGAAAATGGATAAAAGAAAACCTATTTATTTAGCTTAATTTACAAAATTTTAAAATAGTTCTTCTGTTAGGCCATTTGAATTTGCAAAAGCAATAAGATAATTGTTAATAGAAGTACAGCCTCAATGTCATTGCCTAAAAAATGATCCAATATCTGTAAAGGTCATTGTAGTCTCTGGGATACATTAATTTGGGGCATATCAGTACACAGGCAGAAATGGTCATTGAGACCTATCTAATCATCTTAATTTTGGATTTCCTGCTTGTTAACAAACTTATGCTTCAATATGACATATATTTGATCACAAAAGAATTATCCATATTTAGTAATGAATAATAACTTTAGTCATAGAAAACATATTCACTATTTCAATAACAAAAGAAGTGAAAACTGCTATATAAAAATTTTATAAGTGAACATTTTCTTTGTCAAAATAGGCACATTATGGGAAAGAAAACTTGCTTTTATATTATCATAATGAATATTACCCCTTCCAATGAATATATTGTAAGTAGACAGCTGTGAATAAAGCATTGAATTTGCCATATTTTACAAAATAAATGTTAAGAAATTGTGTATTTACTGATAAATATGATACTACAAATTCATTATCTTTAGAAATTCCAATCTGAGATGTTACTCCTATAGAAGTAATGAATTAATAGATGTCACCATAAATAAGAAATTATGCATTATGTTAATGACCTCTTTGAACTTAGCAGTACATGGAGATTGACTTATTTTGTTTTTCTTTGTTAAATGAAGCTAAAAAGTTCCCCTTGGACTCCAACTCAAAACTTGTCTCTATTGATAGATTTCACTCAAATCACCTTGATTTTATAACTCCTGACAAACATTTATTTATTTTTGTTATCCTTTATTTCAATTCCCCTACCAATAAAATAAAATTGAATTAATTATTTTTTATCTTCAATGTGGTAGAAAGGGAATGAAATTATTTTAAACAACCATTTTCTCTTCCCCTAATGTTGGGTAAGTTAATTTATTTATCTGAACTAATAATAATAACATGCAATTAATCAAATACAGAAGAGCCTTTTGAAATATATTGGAATAGTGGACAGAGCTCAACGTAATTTTCAGTTGTGCATCCATAGATTCTTATGTAATTTTCTAAAACAGGTAATTAGATCATTCATACCTTTATTTGGAGAAGTATTACCTACCTCATTAATGTATTATTCTTTTGAAACAAATATTAGTTCAAAGAAATTTAACAAATAATTATTTCAGTTCAATATATATTGTCTTCATAGTAGTCATTCATGTGAAAAGGAATTGATTTAACTTCCTAATTTTCATATAAAACCATTTTTGATTTTTCCTTACCCTAATTTATTCACATAAATTTCAAAGGACAAAATGGGACAGGAGAATTCCAGCACTATTACTGAGCTGTTCCTGGTGGGGTTTTCCAAACTCTCTGTTGCAGTTGGGCAGTTTGATGTAATTATGAATTCCAAAAATATAATTGGATCATGCTTGTAAACTGATCTGTTAATCTGGACATGATTAAGTTATGATTAGAGTGTTAACTGGGCCACGTCATTAGGGCATTCAGCCCCACCCCTTGGTGGGTGGGGAATCGAATATAAAAGGCAAGGCAGAGAACAGAGTTGAAGCAGTTTTTGAGAAGCAGTTTTGATGTTAGAGAGAAGGCCCCAGGAAGAGAGAAGTGAGCTGTTCACCTGATAGTCTACAGCTGACCTTGTGTAGAAAACAGGAGCTAAGCTCAGAGAGAAATGCATCCCTGGGGAAGAGAGGAACCCAAGAAGCCTGAACCCTGGCAAATGTCTGCAGGTGTCTTGCTCCAACACGTGGCAATGGACTTTGGTGAGAGAAGAAACTTAACACTTTATGGCCTGGTATTTGTGGACTTCTACCCCAAATAAATACCCTTTATAAAGACCAACCCATTTTTTGTATTTCACATTAGCACCCCTTTGGCTAACTAATATACTCCCTTACACTGAGATGTTCCTCATCTTCCTCTTCTCACAGATCTACCTACCAAATCTGTTGGCAACACAGCTATCATCTCTTTAGTGACCCTTGATTCCTCTCTTCATACAGCCATGTATTGCCTGCTCTGTCATCTGGCATTTCTCAACATAATTTTAGGCACATTTTGTCCTCAAGTTGCTCTTTAATGTCCTTGCAACCAGGAAAGTTGTATCTTACAATGCTTCCCTTGCCCAAATCTACATCCCCTCATTCCTTGAGGCAACTGACTGTTTTCTGCTTGCAGTGATGACTGTGAATCAGTATGTGGCCATTTGTTACCCACTAGGATCCTTTTTTTCATGAATTTGTCTGTGTGTCTCGCACTGGCTCTGGTGCCTGGGTCATCAGCTTCTTTCCCTCACTTGTGCCTCTTTACTTCGTAATCCTTCCCCTCTGTTATCCTTAGGTTATTGACTATAATTTCTGTGAATTGCCATTATACTTCACGTGTTCTGTTCTGAAACTTTTCTGCAGGAAACCACGATTATGCAAGAAACCACCACTGGAATAGTGTTACCCACCCCTTCCTCCTAATTATCCTCTCCTACATTTGCATCCTGGTAACTGTAATGAGAATAGATTCAATGGAGGACAGGAAAAAGCTTGTTCCACTTTTACTTCCCGCTTGATTGTTGTGACCATGTATTATGGCAAAGGATAGGTCGGGTTCATGAGACTCATGCTACTCCACTCCGCAGAGGGAGAAAAACTTACCTCCTTGTTCTATGCAGTCGTCATCTCAGTGCATAATATTTTTATTAACAGTCTGAGGAAAAAGGATGTGAAGAGTACTCCTGGAAAACTCATGGGGAGAAAATAAAAAGCCAACATATCACATGGTTGAACCTGAGATATCAAAACCAATGGTTTTTGCATTGTGTTTATATCCAAATTATATGAACCTAAGATGTAAGACTAGAATTTTGGATTCAGAAGATTTTCAGATAAATATGGTCATCACATTTTTAATAAATATCCTCAAGTGTTTCCCATTGAACTTTCTCCAATATAAAAATTAAAATTTAAGGATATAAGTTGACTAAGTGTTAAATTACTGCCACATCAGCAAATACTTTGATAACTCAGCCATTCTAATGTTATTAGCATGTTCTGCAGTCA
>JAQZBX010041837.1:0-16869 GCA_029593785.1 Cabassous unicinctus | reverse complement strand
AAACCTTGGACCTCTTACTAAGTCCACACTATTCTGTGTATTATTTAATAAACATATCACACCCACACCAACACGTCCCCATAAGAATAATGTTTTTTTGAATTCCAATTCAAGTTCACAGACCCCTTGTTAAGAACCCCTGCTATAAATGGACATAACAATACCAAAGTTAGAAAAATAAGTAATGTACCTTTTCCTGATTCTTACTATGTATAACTTATTCAATAAACCACTTACCTGAGATGACTATTTCAAATTCTTCACTTCTCTGTGATACGGCCTGGTACAACTTCATTGTGAGTTGAAGCATACTTTCCCTCAACTTGACATTGGACTCAGGGATGAAATTTATTTGGTCAATATGATGTTAGTGGAAGTGATATAAGCAGAGGATTGACTTGTGGGATTGCCTTCCTTACCCTGGTGATTCACCATGAGAAGAAAATGCCCCCAGCAAACCACTGCCTTTCAACCTGTATCACAAAATAAGATACATGAAGATGGCCACATGCACTGGCTAAGTGCTGACTCAGAAGATTGAGCATCATAAGGAGCAAAACTGAACCCAACCTGCATTCGACAGTTGGGATATCAGAGCCTATATTCTTATAGTACAGTGTACACCATCCACAATGCAACCTCCTCACAGCCCGTGCAAAGGAAATTGAATTATTTTTATTTTAAGCCACTGAGTTCCAGGATGGGTTTTTCACAGCATTATTGTAGCAATAGCTGGCTGTTACACGATAATATTTTAATTATCTAATTTTATTCCTGGTCTTAGTACATTGTTATGATTCATTTTGCTTAACAAAATGTAAAATATTTTGGACCGGGAGTTGTTGAAAAAAGTTAAAACTACTGTAAGAAGATTAATTAGAAAGCGATAATGTTTCATAATTAAAATAAAATATAGAATAAGGTTTTGGCACACACCTGAAAATACAACTTCTAAACTTGCACAAATCTTCATTCTTTTTGCAGCTATTTATTTTTGCTAGTTTTAAGGCTAGTTGAAAACATCATCATGGCCCAAAAAAATTCTAAACTAATAGCAGTGGGTCTGTAGTGTGGAGCGAACTGCTATGCTGTGTGTCATGGGAACACAGACTCAGGCCCAACAGAAACTTTCAGCAAATGACTGTTTTATTATTTACATAGCACAAGGCATCCAAAAGAGCAAGGGAAGAGATCTCACCATGACCGGTGGTCCAGGGAGGCCAAACTGCTCAGGTCAAGGTTGACAGATAGCAGCACCGCACATCCCACTTAGCTTTGGAGAGGAAAGACAAGTTTGTGCTGGTGAGAGGAGGTTATTTATCCATGAGGGAGGGGGTAGGTAGAGGAAGAGGCTGCCCCTGAGCTTTCCTGCCCTGATAAGCATCTGGGGCAGCTTGGTGCTGGTTTCTGGTTTCCAAATTTAAGATCTGGTCAGGCCTTTTCATTGTACCTAACATCTCCCCAGGGCTGCAGAATTGAACACACTGAAAATAGAAAAGAATTAGCAGGGAGGGATAGGTTAGGGCTGCTAGATGGACTCTGAACTCCTCTGTAACTTAACCAGCATATAGGGAGGAATTCTCTATTTGCTGGGATTAATTTTATCAAACATAAGTCTTCAAATAAAACTCACATTCATTATATCAATTGTGATGGTTTGAAGCTGAGTGTTCAGACCCCAGAAAATTATGTTCTTAAAGTTAATCCACTCCTGTGGGTATAAACTTATTGTAAGTAGGGCCTTTTGATTAGATTACTTCAATAAGGCCTGGGCCATGTTGGGTCTTAATCTTCTTACTGGAGTCCTTTAAAAGAGAATTAAATTCAGAGCACGAGAGAGAGAAAGCCATGGAGGCAAGAAGCTGAAACAAGGAAATCTGGAAAAGAAGGGAGAGACCATTAGACACAACCATGTGTCTTGCCATATGACAGAGGAGTGCAGGCAATCTTCAGGGAGGAAGCATCTCCTAATGGTGCCTTGATTTGGCTATTTTCACTGCCTCAGAACTGTAAGTCTGTAAGCTAATATACCATTTCTAGTATATTGCTTTCAGCAATTTAGCAGACTAAAACATCAATCATCAGAAATATTTATGAAATACCAATATACACAATTTCCATGTATAAAATAAATTTCATATAGTACCTCATTTGATCCTCACTACAATCCTGAGAAATTCCTAATTCAGTAAATTTCTCTTTTATAGTTAAGAAGACTGAACTAAAACTTCTTACTAAAATGTTATAAAAATTTATTTAACTATTTAAATAAAATATGCTTTTTCTATATTTAAAAGATCTCATAGAAAAACATTCAAAAGATTTAGAAGTGATAATATGATTTTCCCTCTAATTTAAAACCAGTTATTTCAGCCAGTTTCCCAAACATCCTTATTCTACATTCGTAGATGCGATAATGGATAAAACATGGCTTAAAGCTTCTGCAACCGCTAACTACAGCAGTTAACATGAGCTTCTTCTTACTAGTTATTTCTTTAACTTGGCAGTGTAGTTACTATTTTATGTTAAATAAGTGATTTGTAGCATTGCTGTAACCAGATGTTTCCCTTGACCTTCAGTTGTTATTGTAGCTAACTTGCCCCCTCCTTTGTATCCTGTTTATTCCAACTCCACCTCTCAAAAACTCCCTGGGCCTGCGCTTGCGCATTCCCTACCAAGGGTAACCAAAAGTAACCCCGGAACACAAAGCATCCTGTAAATTGAAACAAAGTGAGCAGAAACAACAGGAAGAAACATCAGAACATAAAAGGAAGTGAAGTTCAGGCAGCATCATATCCCACTCAGAAAAAGCAGCCAGTTAGAAGCAGACACGCCCAGCTGAATGCCACCTTACAGCAGACCCTACCCCAAATTAGTTTTAAAAATCCCTTGCGCCTCCTACTCAGGGAGACAGAACTGAACTTGTTCCTGTCACCTTACTGGGCTGCCTTTGTAACCCTGGTGTCTTAGAATTAGTTCTTGTGCGCATCGGGCAGCGTGCCCACTTGTTGGGTAACAGTTTCCTTAAGAATTCCTTAGAAAAGCCCCTCACAGTAGAATACAATGCCTCTCCTTTAAAATGAAGACAAAACATCAGCCCATTAAAAATGTTCCCCTCAAAAACACAAGCACTCCCTCTTGTACAGAAAACTTATTTTAAGGAAATTAGTAGTGTTAACACCTTTACTTCTCTCAGTCTAAGCTAAACCAAGTGATCTTAAGTTAAAAATAAATAAGTACAAATTAAACTTAGAAGTTTATGAGCAAGCTGTAAAACGTAAATGTTAGATCTAGTAAGAGCTAGAGACAAAAGCAAAAGTGAAAAGAAGTGTCATTGGCAT
Organism: Cabassous unicinctus; assembly: GCA_029593785.1. Taxonomy (NCBI): domain Eukaryota; kingdom Metazoa; phylum Chordata; class Mammalia; order Cingulata; family Chlamyphoridae; genus Cabassous; species Cabassous unicinctus. Next base: position 13,528 of record JAQZBX010041837.1, on the reverse strand, counting down.
GTGATCTGATAACAATGAGGTCCTTGCCTTTGAAATGTGACTGCAACCCTGACATGCTCTGATTCTCCACAGGGCAGCAGAATGATTGGAGCCAATATTAACTCAGACAGTTCTGGGGAGTCTCTATTTAGCAATAGCTGTATGACCAGTAGAAACCTAATACTGTACAACAGGATAGATAGTGGAATAACACATAATCTTTCAGTCATGGGGCACAATTTCATAAATACTTCTGTGTTGTTCGTTTGAGGACTGCCAGCAACACTTTACTAGATTAAAACAAAAAGGATAAAGTAAAAACGCTACAACATGCAATTGTAATAATCTTTACCTTACATTTTATATAGGTGTCTTTATGTGGAGCATCCATCCTTTCCAATAAAATTGCATTTCTATTTCACAGTTATTTCCTTGTGGAGCCATATATCATGGTGGGTAGGATCAAAGGCCTGGGGGAATTGCAGATCTGGGTGGGAGTCTCAATTCAGCTACTTACTATCAATATGATCTAAGGCATATATCAACTTCCTCAATTATTAAAGGAGATATATGATTGTACATAAGATATATTATGCCCTTAACACAGTAACTGAACATGACACATACTCAATATTATTTTTATTATAAATATTATCAATGATTCATTTTTTTATTTTTTCTAAGTGTTTAAAGTTTTCTTCAAATCAAGTTTTAGACCATTTATTTAGAAGACATTCACATATATAATGTGCTTACGAGAAATGTGAGGTAGACAAAAATGATGAAGAGAGCAGAGAAAGGTGAAATAATCAAAGAAAGAAGAAAGGTTAGTGTAATAGCTGGTGAGATTTTGCTGTGTTCAGAGAATTGAGCTATTGGTATAGCAGTATAACAACCTAGAAATCAATCAGCACAATTCTTTCATTAAAACCCAATAGAACGTGGCTTATTTTTCCCGCCATAGATGGAAGAAAACTATCCATTACTGTATTCATGTATAGCAGTGCTTGTAAACTCCATAACAAATATTTTGTAAAGTTCCTTTACCATCTGAAAAGACATTTTAAGAAAATGTGAACCAAAATCACAAAATATAATGATGTAAAATCACACACTATATTGATTCTTCTAAATTAACATAATACTCTAAATGTAAAGAGAAGAAAACATGATTTTTAAAAATTAATTGGCTATAATAAAAGACTTAATTCATGAATTGCACCTCCTTAAAATAATTTGAATTTAAGAGAAGGAGCTTCATATAACAAGTGGAAGGAAATGGAAGAAGTGTGTGTAGATACAAAAATAAAATCCAATGTAAGGATAATTAATAGTTGTTAATTGTTAATTATAAATAATGACAATAATGAGTAAAACTAGAGAACCGATATAGTCCAGTATGGTTACCATTAGCCTAATTGGCCTAGATAGCACTTGAAATGCGGCCAGTGCCAATGAAGAACTGAATGCTTAATGTTATTTAATGTTAATTAATTTAGATTTATATTTTAAAACTGCATCTGTGTAAAATAGCTCATTAGTATATATACTAATTACATGTTAAAATGATAATTTGGGGGAAATATTGGGATAAATGTAATTTATATTCTAAATTAATTTTCCTGCTTTTTACTTTTTATAATGTACTACTAGAAATTTTAAATTATATCGGTGGTTCACATTGATGGCTCAATTTCCATTGGACAACGTTGCTATAGGTGGTAGATCCCTGGAGATAGTAGCAGAGTAAAATTGATTAACAGTGAGAAATCTCCCTCATATTGTTTCAATAAGTACTTTCTGTACCCTAGATATATTTGTTTAACAAAATAAATTACATATATACTTATGTATATACATACATAATTTTAAACAAACTGTATTAATGAAAATCAATGAGAACTGTGAATTTCATATGTGCTATTAAATTAATGAAAGTGGGTCTAAGTATGTTAAAAGGAATCTTGTGTCTTCTGCCATAGATGCACATTGGTGGTTCTTTTGCAGTAATTATACTACAATCCTAGCAACTTTTCAAACAAATATGTTGCTGGAAATTCTAAAGCAATTTGCTCCTTTCCAAAGAAGTCTTAAAAGCATCCGAAATCATTCATAATTAGGTTAATTAAAGTGTACTTTGGTCCCAACATTGGTTTTCAGCACAATTAAATTTTTCTGAAAATTTTGGCTAACATGTTCCTCATCTATTTCAAATGGATTCATTCTCCAATCCAGTTTTGTAAACTAAACCAAAATTTCTTTTAAAATCTAATCATTTTCTCTCTGTAGTAGACATTCAAATGAAAGCATTCTGTTTGCATTTATCTAATTCAGCAGTGATGAAAATTATAAAAAATTTTGAGGAGCAAACTAATTTTAATAACGTGTTTATTTACAAATCATATGATAATTCTATTCACTATGAAATTGATCTTTATTTCCTAGAAGCTTATAAAAAATCTCATTTAATTGTACAAATATATAAATATATACTCAAGATGTGTGATATTTTTGAATATTTGAATTGTTATGCTTTATTGTTCATTTATTGAATTAAAAACCTTCAATAATTCCAAATAATAAAAAAAGATAAACAGTATATTGAAAAGTCATCTTCCTTTCAATTTCAAACTCTGTTATCATTGCATAGTTTACTCTTAATTTTATTAATAACACTGAAAACAACACATCAAATTTGAAATATTTCATTAGTATCCTTGATGACTAAGTATTGTCAGTAAATAATATAGTGAATTACTAAATCATCTAGAGCTATTGAAGTTGGCTCTAAACCCATTTTGCAGACCCACCATAGAAGTGATTTTGGAAAGCAAAGGTGTTTGGGAACTGACAATTTCTTTGCATCCATTCTCAGTAATTTTGAAAACAACATTTCTTTCATCATTATTTCAATCCTTATGAACTTGCATATAAATGAGCAGAAATGCCTAATTTCCCACCAGATATTTTCATCTGTTGTATGAAAATTTGCTTGACTGAAGTTCATTACACACTCATCTTCAACATTTTTCACAGTTTCATCAAGCTTTTTTGATGCAGTATCATTGCTCAGTGAAATTGAAGAAATTATTTCATTTGGACTTCTTTCCAACATAAAAATAACAACCTTAGATACTATTGGAAAGATGAATTTTCTTTAATATATTTTACTTTACATGTCTTGTAATATATTGTGCTTTTCTATAAAAAATAGAGGCCTTTATTCCTCTGATTGGAATATATTATTAAAAGTCTGGTGATGCTTAATCAGTATGTTTGTAATATGTAGACTAAATATCAGTTGTTGTATTGTTTCATTTAAAACTTCATAGGGAGATTAGAAGTATGAGTAATTTTTTAATTCTTGAACAAATTGTAAAATTAATTGTCAAATAATTAGCTGAGTCCTGTTGATATATATTCTTTCCCTTTGAGAATTTTAAATAAGGATTTTTTTTTAATGCATTTGTACCTTTACAGAGAATCTCCACAAATATAATAGTTATTAATGCAAATTAACCCAGGTATGTTACAGCGGTGACTCAAACATCATAAGCAATATTGCCATTTTAATGTAATTTTCCAAAACGCCGAACACCTTTGGCAAAATGTGAACAAAACAATAGACAATGTCTCCTGAATTATAAATGAATTCCAGGAATATTCTGGTGTATATTACAACCATGAAAAATATTTTATTTATACATATAATGGAGTTTTGTTTCTAAGCTCAGATAATTTTAAATGGTGGTGAGGGACATTAAAAAATAATGGGATCTGGAATTTTTAAAATTATTGTTATGCAGGATGACTTCTCCATTTACAGAATGTCTGGCATTCTTAGTGTCTACCTACTAATACAGCAGCACTCCCTATTATTTAAACAATTTAAAAAAATCTCCCAATACATTTCCAAAATGACCTAAAGGAGTGTTTCTGAACCAGCAGGAGCACTTGTTAAGAGATAAAACACTGAAATCTGCTCCCCGTGTATAAAACCATTATAGGTTCCTTTTACATTAGCCTCTCATCTGCAAGTCAGTGTCTTCATATTCAACAGGTAATCTTCACAATATCTCAATCCCTTTAATAAAAGCAGGTGTTATTAAAAACTTAACCTTTGAAAAAGACAATTGGTTTCGTCTCAGTATGATATTGAGGAACTTCTTAGCAAGTTGATGAGAATGAATCATTTTTCTTATATTTTCACATTTGATGAAATTTTTGTTTGCAATGCCATATATTTTTTTACAAAAGAACATATATATATATATATATGTTCACCTCTACATATTTATGACATAAAATAATCATTTTTAACAAATGTTAGTGACCACTGTATATTTCAACATGAAAAAAATAAATAAAACATAGCTTTCCCACTTGACACAAATGCAAAAAAAGAATCATCACCTTGTTTCTGTAGGCAGTATTTTTGTCTTCGCTTCAAATGGATGAAGGAAACTAGCATTTATTGTGCACATACTGTAGATCAGATATTATAATACTTATTTAATCCTTACAACACGTCCAGAAAGCTATTTTAAAATGGAGAAAGAAATCTCAGGAGATTAAACGACTTTATCCAAGGTCATAATCAATGTCTAAGTTTACCAATCTGCTATGGCAAATACCATGCAATGGATTGACTTAAACAAAGGGGACTTTATTAGCTCATGGTTTTGAGTCTAGAGAAGTCCAACATCGAAGCATCAGCAAGGTGATGCTTTTTCCCAAAATCTGTAACATTCTGGAGCAATCCCTGAGGTTCGGTGGCTTGTATCCTTGCTTTGTGTTGCATGGAGATGTCCTCTCCTTTCTCTTCTATGTTCCCTTGACTTATGGCTTCCAGCTCCTCCCCTGGGTTTTCTCTCATTATGTCTGAATTTCCTCTGCTTATAAAGGACTCCAGTAATCCTGTTTAACACACAACCTCATTCAGTTGGGCCACACCTTGACTGAAAATAACATCTTTGGTTCACACCCACAGGAATGCAAATTAAGTACATGTCTAAATTGGGGTACAAAATTCAGTCTACCAAAGTGAAAGTCAAATTTATTTATACTTTTCTACTTTTCCTTGCTTTTGCCCATATTAGTTTATATGCTCATAGAGAACTCCAAACTTTTCCTTTAAAAAAAAAAAAGCCACTTTATTACTTAAGAATAAATATCAGAATGATCTACTGCTTCTTTTTTTCTCAGAATATCAAAACTATTTGTGCAAATTTTTTTCAGTGCATCCTATTATTTTTAATGCTTTTCCCTTTTACTTATTGTTACTCTATTCAGCTTATTCCTTGTTAAGACTATTTAAACATCCTGCTATTCTTAATTACATGCTTTCAATATACTGAGCACTGAGGTTATTCTTGACACATGTGTATTTTGCCTAAAATATGTATGCTATAGTCTATGGATTAACAACATGGCTTTTTAAAATAAACAAGCCATAGTTACTGTGCTTTACATTTACATTAAAATACTAATCTACTGTAAGCAGGTAAATTTAAAAGTTGTAATATGATGGAAGCATTTTAAGAATTGTGATGATTTCATAATTAGAACTGAGAAAAAGTACCATTTCAGAAGGCCACTCAGAGCTATCATAGTATGAACTAAATCCATTTACATCTTTTCAGGCTCTTTGCTTCTTGGCATTTTATCTTTTTGAGATTCTGTCTATAGTCACAGTTTCTTTCCAATACCCTTTAAATAATCTTTCCATTCACATTACTCTCATTCAAAGATAGTATTTATGATGAGATAATTAGGAATGCTGTGTAGCATCTTCTCCCCGTCACTCAGGCTTTTATCCCTCTCTTACGTGCATCCATATTTCTTCTCACCTTTAAAGAGACTATTTCAGCCAGTCCGTTCATTAGTTTTTGATATAAATTTAGATTATGAAGTGACTGCTCCTGTGAAGAGTTATACTATTTCTCTTGCAGTTTTTGTTTTTGTTTTTGTTTTTTTTAGGCCAGTAAAAAGAATTTATTAAGAAATGGGGGAAAGAATAGAGCTTCCTGAGAAATGGGAGGGAAGGACGGAAATACGCACCGAGATCTGATGCCGGCTCCTCTAGGCAGAGAGAGCCTCTCTTGCAGTTTTATTTTGCTAATTGGTCCTGCTGGTATTTCTACTACAGTTGTGGTTTTTTTGTTTGTTTTTTTCCAATCATCTCCCCTTAGATTTTCCATAACAGAGAAAAATACTCTTCTAAGTGTTTTTCCTACATTAAAGAATAGTTACCTCCATGATTTTTCTGCTGCTTTCCCAGTACCTGAAATTATATTTTACATTATTGTGTTGGACAGAATTCTCATCCTTGAAAAAAAAAAAAGACCAAGACCTATTTGGAGATAGTGGTCGGTAGGCAGTGTGCAGGTAAAAGATAAAATATCCCTGGCCCAGGCATGTAGGGGGTAATTATTTGACATCTGTAAGAGTTTAAGATTATCCTCATTATCATGCTCACTGTTTTCTCATCTTTCTCTCTCCCACAAACTGAGCATATCACAAATCACTCAAACCCACTGCAGAAATAAAGGCTCTTCATATTACTGAAGTGAGCTGATCAGAAGATTTCTTCTTTCTTCATTCCTGGAATTGATATGCTTTACCTTTCTGTTTGTGTGTGTGAACATCCTGATGCAGAAAGGTGCTTTTTGATGATTCTTCATATCCACAAGTTTTATTCACTCAGTGGATACTCCCTGAAAGTTTGATTCTTATTAAGAAACTAATTTGTAGAATAACTGTTCATAAAACTTGAAAACAGTTACTATTATTTTCTACTTTAAAAATAAATAAGTAATTGTAAATTGCTTGGTCAATTTCTCTTTTGGTTTGCGACACTCACTGAGGTGAAAGAAGGTAAGTGATAGAAATTGAGCAGAGAAAAAGGCAGTACCTATGACTATAGAGGCAAAAGAAGAAACTAGTTGGGAAGGGGCTTGATATTGCACTCTTTTGAAAGTATTACAAAACAATTACTTTGGCTAAAAGGGAGAAGTTAAGGACAAGAAAATCCAATACTCGGCCTTCTAAATGAAGTAGAATATCAAATGCTTTAATAGGAACATCAGCTGTCACACAGCTAATGTCATGCATATATATATATAATATATGTCACTCGCATATAGCAGAAAGGAGGTATAAAATTTTGAAAATCAAACTCGCATTCATAATTAAAATCTAATGTAAAGAAATAAAATCAAGAATCCATAAAATAACAGCTTATGCCCATTGTACTAGAGAAATAAATTCTTTAAAAAAAGAAAGATCTTAAATGTCAATCCACTTTACATTTACAAACACTTATGTTATTTGCTGTTCTACAATTAAAAACAATGACTATGAAAGCAATTTTAAAACATTATATCTTGCAAACAATGATCTCTTCATAAAACAGACACATAGGTAAGCAAATATTCCTTTTACTAAATCATTTCTAATTCTTGCATTGAAGCCCCCTGCAATTTTCATTTGGTTTCTGTATATCAGAGAAACTACAATCTATCTGTTAAGTTATTGTTTAATACAAAGACATCTAGAGAGTAATAAGCTTGAACAACCAAACATATAAAATGTATTCAAAATGCTGGTCTCACTAAAAAAGCATTAAAAAATAGAAAAAATGCAATATCAGTAAAATGATAATAAACATCTATATAGTTAATATCATATATAAACAAATACAGGCACATTCAAACATGATAACATTGTACCCTATATAATTAACAAATCATAAAACCTGCTTTATTTAGATTATAGAATGTTTTATTTTTACATATTACAGATAAAGCTATAATGTTTTAAAGTATTCTGATACAAAATTGCCATTAAAATTTTAAAATTTTTAAATGTTTAATTATATTATCAGAGTTAAAAATATGATTGATGCCAACAAAAGTAAGGAATTTAACACAGAATTCAGCTGACAAATGTTAGAAGGTTGTTGGTTTTTAAATATATGAGAAGTATTAATGTTGCTAATCACACAAATCTTTCTTAAGTAAATTTGCTAGAAACAAAGAGAAACAAACAAAAATAGAAAGAAAATCCATAACATCAAGTATAATCTCCTTTTAAGCAAATCCTATCATGAAAAGAAGAGAAAGTGACTTTGTTTTACAGTCCTTCAGCTACTTCCCCCTACCTCCCTGTGGCAAACATAGCAAAACTTACTGAATATTCCATGTACTTCCTTGTGTAGACGGATAGGCCAAAGAAAATAATTCTGGCCAATGGTATCTGAGCAGGAGTGAAATGTGTCACTTCTGGGATAAGTATGGACAAGAAAGTGAGAGTTTTCTCCACCGGCACTATTCCCCAGTGCCAGTGACCAAGTGTTTCAGTGTGTGCATGTCTATGGAAGAGAGCTTCCAGATGATCCACAATGGACATGCACCCTCAGAGAAATTTAAATGTTGTGTCCAGACACTGAAATTCTGAGGTTGTTTTCTATTACGACTAAGACCTCCAGAAAGAAGGAAGTCTTGAAATGCACATGTACAGACATGTACTATTTCATGAGCCTCTAAAACCAGAAGATTCTGATCTCTCATTTCAAAATATGTCACTTTCCTGAAAGGGACTTATTAAGTCCATTAATATTTCCAGAGTTAGGCTTAAGCAGAGGTAAGCTTAAGGTTTACACTAAACTTACTATTAATTGCTTAATTACTATTAATAGGTCCTCAGATAGCCACAGCCTAAGAGTTGCATACTTTATCTGAGTCTGAAGATGGTTTACAATATTGAAGAAAATATAGCTGAGTGAATAGAATAATACATTTTTTGAATCAGAGAACTCTGAATTCAAACACTTCTCCTCCCACCATTATTGGTTGTTGGACCAGTTACTTAATGTCTGTAACCTCACTTTACTTGACTGGAAAATAGGGATAGCACCTGTTCCCATAGAACTATTATTTGGATTGATGAAATGCTATATGAAAGTACTTAGCACAGTAACCCAGTGTGTAATAAGAAGAACTGGCAGGTATCAACATGCTCACTAAGTGTTCAATAATAGAATAAATTGTCATTAACTAGCCTTGATTCTTCCCCAATGATACTGATATTGTTCTATAACTCATGTTTATATGTTGTGAAGACTCACTGTTCTCCTATCTTTGTCCATTTTCTTCTCCTCACAGGTGTGAAAGAATGGTCATAATATTTATTTTTTCATATAATTCCAATTTATGCATTCAAACAGATTATAGCATATTTGTGATCAATTATTAAATTTGATCAAAGTTTTTGCAAAACTAATCAAAATTTAGACTATGAGCTTAATACAGTGCCTGGTCCATAGTAGAATTCAACTTTATTATAATAAATCAATCAATATTTTACTTGTTATGCAATTTTTAGCACATTGCTTGGATGAATGGGCTCAAATCCTCCATCTTTCATCATTCAGCATAACCTCAAAATCTTAATAAAGCTAAACAATAACCCTCTGGGCTTCAGGGCGGGTCATGGTTAAGCCAAGCAGGAGTGCTGTTGGAGAAGTGAGAAGTGTAGAAATTCTGAATAGTGTATTTATAATCTGCTAATCCTTTTTCCTGTTTTTCCCAACACACTTCTGTCATTGCTTATCATTGAGCTGATGCTGGCAAGTCATACCCATCTTCTGAGACCTGCTTCAGGACAACCTGAACCTACCCAACTCGCTTTTGTCTTCCTCCTATGCTATTCCCTACTGATGCCTTTGAATTGTTAGGGATCCATGTTATGTACTCTATATGTGACAAATGAACTGCCTTTTCCCCTACAATCCTATTTTAATTCTCACATTACTCTAAACTGTCTTATTTTCTTCCACAAAATACTTCTCATATTTTAAATGGGGTCCCTGAGAGGAGAGAATCACAAATGATGCATTTCTCCCCCTGTAATTTACTATACAAGCATGCAGGTTCTAGTTGGCAGTGTGTCATCTCTTAAAAATCTGTTCTATATTGGAGGAGCTTAACTGTCAAATGATTTTGTCAACAGAATGTGGCACCACCCTGGGCTGTGTTGGGTGTTTGTAACAAAATATAGATCTGAAACATTCTGGGAAAGCAATCACTCCTGCATTGTCTAGCCTTAGGAGTCTGTACTCCACTTGCTTCTCTAACTCACAGTTCTCACCTGCTGGTTGTCATTTTAAGTAGGGCCTTGATTGCAAGTGGCCATAGCTGCAGGGTAGCTCCGGAGCTATGTTTTGCTGTTTTTAATCTTTCTTCTTTCTAACAGTTGCTTTTGACTCCTGGGAAGGAAATACGTGTGTGTCTGTATGTATGTATCTATATATCTCTAAATTTCTATCTATATCTATATTATTTGTGTGTGTATATGTATATATTTGTTCGAATTATATTTTTTTTAGGAATATAAATTATTATATATATTTTTTTATCAAGAACTGGGGGTTTACATTTGATTTCCAATTTCACGAAACTAATGTTTTATTTTGATTGACTTACATTAATCTGAGTTATTTCACTTCTCTTTTGATACTTTTAGAAATCACAAAGTTTCCCAAATCCCCCTTAATATTTTTTCAAGGCTTGTGTGTAGAAAACATCCTCAACGATGTAGCCTTTCAACTAGGTCAGTTAGAAACTCCCTGGAGGAAGTAGGAAATGTATCAATCATTTTCACATGCTTGTTACTAGGAGCCCGTCTGAAATCTTATTAGCGGCCGGATATGGGGATATTTTTCTTTCCCTTTCCCTTTGGCTAATGACTTATTTACATATTGCCTTGTTCCATGGGATTTGGGAGAAACAAAAACAATAAATGGGCATTAGAATGAAGAATAAAATAGTATTCAAAAATGTATTCTTCTTATGAAAATCCTTCTTTTGTTGCATGAACAACTTTGAAATGATCATTGCATCATGAAATAATCACTAAATGACACATGGCTCCTTAATCAGCATTGTTCACTGCTGGCAGGATCATAGAGTCATTGGACTTGCAAATGCAGGTTTTGACTTATGGTGGCTTAGTGTAACATATGAAAATCAGTGAAGGGGTATTTCAAATCAAGAAAATTCAACTCTGATTTTACATGCATGGAAAGTACTGGCCTGAATAGCAAAATGAAATCCATGACCCCTTTTTCCTATTTTGTGAAGTCTGTTTAGGATTTTTGCATTATATTTTATATGAAATGAAAGATACATGCTAAGCTTTTTTAAAAAAATTCTATAGTTAAAGATAGTGCTGTCAATGATGTAGCTAACCTTATTATAGTTCCTATCCTAAATATACCTGGTATGTTTTATAGAAATACATCTCTCTAAAGCAAATACCACTTCTCAATATTGGCCTGCCTCAAAGCCTAAGGTTATTACAAATAGAAAGTTTTGTATTGGAGACATTATCTCCATAAAATCAGAAACTTTACCTGGATAGAGTAAACGTTAGAATAAATTAAAATATTCCCCTTCCTTAATCACTTGATTTCAAATAAAGGAGATTTTTAAAATGGCAGCTACATTAATAATATTATTTGCTTTTACAAACAGATATTATTGAGGTAGAAGAGATATTAAATATTATTTCAATATAAAACAGCATTACATATACATATAGAAATATAGACAAGTGACTAGGAACTACCAAGGCATAAATTTCCACTCTTTTTTACAGCAGAAAGTGAGTTCTGAGATAATAACCAGATCATTAACTTTAGTAATGTTATTTAATGATAACTCAGCCCCATAGATAATGCATATAACTATAAATACTTCCTATTCATTCAATTTGATGTTATAAAGCCCTTCAGGAAAAATAAGAACTTACATTATTTTGCGTGCTTTACAGATAAAATAAAAAAGATAATAATACATAATACTTGTAAGTTGCAGAGCAAGAAATATTTCTTGATATATAGTGGGCATTCTGAAAATATGCTTGATTTCACATGATTATCTTATTTAAAGTTTAATTATGAGTCTGAGATTTTAACCTTTTATTATTTTAGAAAAATAAACTGTCTCATAGAGGTTAAGTGACTTTCAGAAAATAAAATAACTAGTTAATGAAAGAGCTAACATAATTCAGTAATCTTGCCTTTTATTCTAACACATTTTCATGAATACACTGGAAATTAAAAGAGAATAGAATCAATCCATAAGAAAAATATATCAGAAATTTCTATAATGAGCAAAGTTCTGTATTTCTATTATAATTTTTAAGAAAAATATCTTTAGGTAATGAGGTAAATTTTGGCTTGCAAGCTTCCTGGTTCCCTGGATTACTTTGTTGGAATGGATGTCAAGAAACCAGGTTTATTGCTATGGCTGTGAGTAAATATCTGTATTGCTCCTTGGATTTGTTTCAGGGCTGCAGTCTGGCAAACTCAGGCCTACCTATGACAGGCAAATGAAGACTGCCACCATTGTAAACTTTGCAATTCATATTTAGGGAAAGAAAGAAATAATATAAGGAATCTGTGAACATATGACCTTGTACTATCATGTCTACTTATTTCTAAAATTTTCCAGATACAGGGAGCAGGTGTAGCTCAGTGGTTGAGCACCTGCTTCCCATGTATGAGGTCCCAGTTTCAATCCCTGGTAACTCCTAAAAAATAAATTCACAACCACAGTAGTCCACAAAATTTGTCTTATCTCCAGTAACACTTGTGCATACAAATCATGCAGTACTGTTCATGTGCCATTTACAAAACCTTTCTTTTTATATGAGTGTCTTTCATCTCCTCCTTTATTAGCGCACCAAGAGGAAGTTTTACATAGCAGCTTCTGAAATATTTCCTGATATAATTTTTGATAATTTATTTGATTTACTATATTTGACTTGACCACTTATCATTTTTAAATGTTACCAAATTTAGTAGAATTGAAATTATTTTCTTTTCATTATGCATCCAGATAAAATTATTTAAATCCTTTCACCTTTTTTTCCAATGATAATTCCCTCCACCTGAACTAATTTCAATAATATCTTTATAGATGGAAGATAATGTAGGGAAGCATCTACAGGACCTTGTAATAGGAAATGGTTTCATGAACTTCACACCCAAAACACTAGCAGCAAAAGAAAAAATAGATAATGGGACGTCCTCAAAATTAAAAACTTCTGCACCTCAAAGGACGTTATTAAGAAAATAAAAAGGCAGCCTACCCAATGGGAGAAAATATTTGGCAACCATATATCTGATAGGAGCCTAATATCCTCCATATATAAAGAAATCCTACACCTAGAAAATAAAAAGACAAACAACCCATTTTAAAAATGGGCAGGTGACCTGAAAAGACACTTCTCCAAGGAAGAAATACAAACGGCTAAAAAGCACATGAGGGAAGTGGGAGTGGCTCAGTCGACAGAGCCCCTGTTTACCATGTGTGAGGCCCCGGGTTCGCTTCCCGGGGCCTCCTTGTGAGGACAGGCCGACCCACACGGCGCGAGGTGCTGATGCAGCGGGACCTCACAGCAAGGGGAAGATAAGCAGACACGGAGAAGACACACAGCGAATGGACACAGCAAGCACAAGCAGCAAGGGGGGAATAAATAAATA
>JAQZBX010041836.1:0-22208 GCA_029593785.1 Cabassous unicinctus | reverse complement strand
AGACCTTATCTGCAATAAAACTCTGGACAACCTAAGACAGGAGCCTAGCCAATTGTTGCCAAGGGCCCTGGCCCAATTGCTGCTAAGGCCTCCAATGACGGGTAAGATCCAGTAAATTGCACAGCATGGTCTAGACCTAAAACAGGCACAGTTCCCCCTCAGCCAACCAGCCTTCAAAAAATAAAGAAAAAGGGGCAGACGTTGGCTATAACTCGAGAAACGAAACTTAAGTTCTGGGAGAGAAATGAAACTTAAGTTCAGGGCAAGAAACGAAACTTAACAAGCAGCCAACGGGCATACACGGCCACTACCCTCCCCCTTAGCCTAACCCTTTCCCCTGCACTCCTCTCTGTTGCCTCCTACCCAGCAACAACCCACGCCAACCTATCTCAACTTCGCCTGATTTTTTACCAATCAGATAACACCACACCACCCCTCAACCCTTTATATTGCACTGCACTTCCTCAATAAAGCAGACCTGAGTCACCAGCCTCATCTCCGCAGTTTCTTTCCTGCGTCGCACTCCACGCCGGATTCCCCCCACCGGGGGGACCGACCCTCCGCGGCCGAGCCACCCCCCAATTCACACCCTCAGCATTGTCCATTATCACAATTTTTTTTTCAGAGTTGATTTTTTAAATTTTTTAATTTTTTAAAATATATTTAGATTACATAAATGCTACATAAAAATTAGAAGATTCCCATATTCTCTTCTCCCCATACCACCCACATTTACGTACATTAATAACATCCTTCATTAGTGAGGTTCGTTCATTGCAATTGATGAACACATTTTGGATCATTGCCACTAATTATGGATTATAATTCACATTGTAGTTTCCACTCTCTCCCACACAGTTATGTAGATCATGGCAAGATATATAATGGCCTGCAACTGTCATTGAAATGTCATTCAGGACAATTCCCAAGTCCTCAAAATGCCCCTGTATTACACCTGTTTTCCCTTTCCCTGACTTCAGAACATCCAGTGGCCACTGCCTCCACATCAATGATATAAGTTCTTCCATTGCTAGAATCACAATAAGTCTATAGTAGAATACCACTTAGTCCACTCTAGTCCATAGATCATTCCCCAGTCCTGAAGATTCTGGGATGGTGATGCCCATTCCACCTCTAATTGAGAGGATGCTTCAGTCCCACACATCTTTTGAATGAGACTTTCTTGCTTGCAGTTGTAGACTCTCTTGGTTCCTTGGTATGGTTGTTGTCCATCATGACCTCCTTGTTAGTTGTCCTGGGTGAGTCGAATGAACTGGAGAGTAGGTGTTGCAACTCCATTGAAGGTCAGGGCCCAGCCGGCATATGGACCTACAAAAGATTCAAGTCTGTTAGACTTACACCTACCAACTCCAGCAACTATAGTTTAAAACAGAAAGGACCAAAGAGCCACGTGTAGGGAAACCACAACTGAGTCAAATTCTGTCACCCTTGGGAGCACAAACCCCAAAGTAGGGTCCACTGGCATGCCACCAAACTCCTGAGCTATCTGCCATGACCAGAGTGCCTAGGTACCTCCAGAGCCCTCAGGAGCCCTGCTATTTGAGGTAGTGTCTAATTTGGCAGTCAGTGAGATCCTGCTGAGTTGTGCATAATTGTAACCTCTGGAATAACCTTCCAACTCACTTTGAAGTCTCTTAGCCATATAAACTAATTTGTCCTTACCTTTTTCCCCTTTTGGTCAAGGTCTTTTTCCAGTTGCATTGCTGGTTGGTGCTCAGTAGAAATCCCTCGGTGCCAGGGAGGCTCATTCCTGGAAGTCATATCCCACTGTATGGGGAAGTTATTGCATTTATATGCTGAGTTCAGCTTAGACAGAGGCCACATTTGAGCAACAAGGAGGCTCTCAGGAGGTAATGCTTAGACACCCTATAATACAATTCTGAGTTTAAATTTCAAGAGTAAATGTTCATAAGCACAGTCATCAATATCAAGGGCCTGTCAATGGACCATCCTCCTTCACTAGCCATTGCTTCTCTACTTGGGAGATTCTGGCTGTTCCATCAGAGAAGGTGGCAGAGCTCACCAGGATGGGAATTCAGTATTCTTTTGTTTATTGTGTGAATCTTTACCCACGGTGACAATGCCCCATGAACATTCAAACTCATTTATATGCCTTACATGTATGCCCAGCTAAACATCCTCCAATGCATCCACCATCACTGACACCCCACATAATGGTCCTCCCCTGTCACAGTTGTAACCCTTCTGTAACCCAAAACCTCTTAAAAAATGAAACCTATGAAATAACCAAATAAATTTTATAAGAAAATGAGATAATAATGACAGTTTTAAAAATAAGAATTAAAATACAAAAATTTAAAAATACAAAACAATTTTTTAAAATTTGGGATAATAAAAATGATAAAATAAATTTAAAAATTTTGACATTTTGCCTTTCATCACTGTAAGATCTGTTGTCCTGTATGTACAGTGACATTTTCTTCCATTTATTCCCCCAAAGTCTTATTTTTTTTTCATTTTGTCTTCAAAAAAGTTTTAGGTCACAGTAAAGTCAAGTACAAAATATATAACATTTTATGTGAGTGGTACATTTGTTACAACTGATGTACAAATATTGAAACATATCAACTAACCATGGTCAATGGTTTACATTATGGTTTACATTTTGGAACACACACTTGTATAAATTTTGATGAAATTTAACATGGTCTGTATCCATCATTGCAAGATCACATAGAACACTTTCATCACCCTCAAAATGCCTCCTGCTCCATCTGTTTTATTCCTCCCACCACCTTCCCTCCAGACCCATGGCAACCATCAGGTTTCATTCTTTGAAGGACCAGATTCATAGTTACTTGCAACAACACTGAAAGCTTGACATACTGGTCTGTCCTTCCCTATCAGGCACTGTTCATGCTCTCAAGAGACTCCCGTCCCTCCATTTGAGAACATAGTGGTTCTCCCCAGGTCCATCATCATTATTTTGATAGTTGTCCTGGGTTTGTCCAATGAAATAGAGAGTAGGTTCTGAAAATCTGCTGAAATTCAGGGCTCAATTATATGAACAGCCAGAAGTTTTAAGTCTCTGGGACATATATTTAACAACTATAGTGCTAATGATAGGTTCAAATAAAAGGGGCAGAAGAGCCATGCATGGGGAAATTATAAAGGAGTCTACCTTGTTATTTTGGGGTGTATATATTCCAAAGTAAGACCCCTTGACAGGGTGCCGAATTTCTGAGATTATCTACTTTACCCATAGTGTCTAGATGTCTCTAGGGCCCTCAGGAGCTCTGCTAATTTAGGTATTGTTTGCTGTGGCAGTCAATGAGATGCTCCTGAGACTTGCATAAGCATAATCTCTGGAATGGCCTCCCAGCTCACTTTGAAATCACTTAGCCATAAAAACTCATTTGTATTTACCATTTCCCCTTATGGCCAAGGCTTTTTTCTAGATTCTTTCTAGATTCAGTGCCAGGGAGGCTCATCTCCAGGATAAGCATCATGTCCTGGCTGATGCCCTACTCCAGGGGGAAGGTAGTGCATTTATATGTTGAGATTGACATAGAGAGAGGTCACATTTGAGCAACAAGAAGGCTTTCAGGAGGTAAATCTTAATCAATATAAAATACTAGGCTAAGTCTCAATTTCACACGAGCAAGGTTCATAAGGCAACCGTCAACATCAAGGGCCTGGAGACGGTGTCAGGGGTGGGATGATATGCAGGATAGGGCACACCTGGGGCATGCTTCTATGGAATATGGAAGTGTTCATCATGTCATAGTGTGTTACGTCAGTGGGTGGAGACCCACACAATAAAAAAGAAAATATTAAACTTTCACCCTGGAGAGTCCTGCTATATTCTCAATTTGCAGGGCAATGATTTATCAAGAACATAGGCAGTGCCTAATTAAAGAAAACAGACCAAAACATCAAACACTCAAAATTATTGCATCTAACTATGAACCCATATTCTTCAAAAATTAAAACTTAATGGTTACCATAGGTTCGAAGGAAAGCGAAATGGATGAATAGAATAGATGGAACATAGGGCATTTTCAGAGCATTGGAATTGTTCTGTATGATCTTGCAATGACATATACAGGCCATTTTAAATTTTATCAAAACCTGTAAAAGTGTATGGGCAAAATGTAGCCATAATGTATAAAACATCGACCATTGTTAGTAGCAATGCTTTGACATTTGTCCATCAGTTATAAGCAATGTACAATACACATGTAAAATATTATAAATGGGGAAGACTGGGAGGGGTTTGGGTATAAGGGAACGACCTATATGTTCTCTGTGACTTCTCTGCAAACTAAAGATTCTTTGAAGATAAATTAAGAAAAAAAATAGACACTGGGGGAACATATGGAAAAAAATGTTACTTTACATAAAAGATAACAGCTCTTACAGGATAAAAGACACAATGAAAAAAAATTTATTACTTTATTTTTATTTTTAATTATATTATTATTTTAATTTCTTATTTTGGCTTTTTTGGGGGGAGGTTTTGAATCACAGAAGGATCACAACTGTGGCAGGGGATGACCACTGGTGTGTGGTTTTGGCGATGGGGGAAATTGTGAGGAGGAGTGCACCTGGGGCATGCCTCTATGGTATATGAATATATTCAAGTAGCCATGAGGCATTGTCTTGGTGGGTGGAAACCCCCACAAGTACAGAAATACTATTGAATTGCCATCCTGGATGTCGTGCTACATTCTCTAATAGAATAGCAACAATCCCCTGAGTATATGGCCAGTGCCTAGTGAAGTAGGAGAGTTCATGGAATTTTAAAAAAATTTGATTAACATATATGCAATCTAACAGTTTCTCTTTTAATCATATTTAGATATATATTTCAGGGCTGTTAATTTCATTCACAATGTTGTGTTACCATCCATCACCACTATCCATTACCAAATATTTCCATATTACAAATAGAAACTTTGTACATTTTAATCCTTAACTTCCCATTCCCTATCCCAACTTCTCCCCGGGAAATCTATATTCAAGATGCCACCTCTATGAGTTTCTTTATACTAATTGTTTCAAATTAGTGAGAGCATACAAATTTTTTCCTTTTGTTTCTAGCTAATTTCCCTCAACATTATGTCTTCAAGGTTCATCCATTTTGTCATGTTTCAAGACGTCATACCTTTGTACAGCCAAATAATATCATATATTACCCTTGGTTGCTTCCATCGTTTGGCAATTGTGAATAATGCCACTATAAAGAACACGGTGCAAATATCTATTCAAGTCTATCCCTTCAATTTTGGGGGATGTACACCTAGTAGTGGGATTACCAGGCCAAGTGTTAGTTCTATACATAGCTATATGATGAATTGCCAAACTGCCTTCCACAGTAGCTGCACAATTTTACATTGCCCCCTGCGATGAGTGTTCCTATTTCTCTGCATCCTCTCCAACAGTTATTTTCTGGTGGGTGTGAAATACTCATTTAGGTCTGACAACATTTCCGTGAAGGCTAATGATATTAAACATCTCTTCATGTGCTTTCTGTCGATTGGCATATCTTACTTGGAGAAAAGCATGTTCAAGTCTTTTGTCCATTTTTAAATTGTGCTTTTTAACTTTTTGTTATTAAGCTGAAGGATTTCATTACCTATTCTGAATATTAAATCTTTACTAGATATGTGGTTTTCAAGTATTTCCATTTTGTAATTTGTTGTTTTACTTTGATGATAAAATTCTTTGGACAAAAGTTTTTATATTTTATATTTCATGAGGTCTTATTTATCTATTTTTCTTTTGTAACCTGTGCTTTCTGTGCAAAGTCTAAGAAACCATTGCCTCACACAAGCTACTGAAGTAGCTTTCCTACATTTTCTTCTAGGAATTTGATAGTTCCAGCTCTTATATTAAGATCTTTGATCCATTTTGAGCTGATTGGTGTATATGGTATGAGTTAGGGTTCCTCCTTTTTTTTGGCAAATGGAGACCATGTTTTCTCAGCACTATTTGTTGATGCGACTTGTCTTTCCCCATTGAGTAGTCTTTGCTACCTTTTCCAAATCAGTTGCCCATAAATGTGAAAGTTGATTCTGCATTCTAAATTTTATTCCATTGTTCTATATGGCTCTCCTTGTCACAGCACCATGCTGTATTGATTACTGTGGCTTGGCTTTGTAAGAAGTTTTAAGTTTCGAAATGTGAGCCCTCTAACTTCACTGGTGGTTTTAAGATGGCTTTAGCTATTTGGGGCTCCTTCCCCTCCTATATAAATTTCATGATTGGCTTTTCCATTTCTGCAAAGAAACGGTTGGAATTTTGATTGGAAATGCATTGAAACTATAAATTGCTCTAGGTAGGACTAAATATTAATGATGATTAGTCCACCAATCCATGAACACAGAGTATCCTTCCATTTATACATATCATATTTGATCTCTTTTAGCAATGTTTGGACATTTTCTGTGTACAAATCCTTTAAATTCCTGGTAAGATTTATTCCTAGATATTTGAATTTTTTAGTTGCTATTTTGATGAAGTTTTTTCTTGATTTCTTCTTCTGGTTATTCATTGCTTGTTTACAGACACTATTGGTATTGGAGTATTGATCTTGTACCCTGGCATGTTGGTAAATTCATTAGTCTAAGACCTTTGTAGTGGACTTTTTTTTTCTGGATTTTGTATAGGTAGGATCATATCATCTGCAAATAGAAAAAGTTTTACTACTTCCTTTCCCATTTTGATGCCTGTTATTTCTTTTTCTTGCCTAACTGCTCAGGCAAAAACTTCCAGTACAATGTTGAATAGCAGTGGTGACAATGGGCATCCTTTTCTTGTTCCTGATCTTAAAAAGAAAGCTTTCAATCTTTCATCATTAAGCCGGATGTTAGCTGTGCATTTTCAATTTATGTCCTTTTACTTGTTAAGGAATTTTCCTTATATTTCTAGTGTTCTAAGGTTTTTTACCAAGGGTTCTGTGTTTTGTCACATGCCTTTCCTGCACACATGAGGTTATTTTGTGGTTTTGTCTTTGTTGGGTTAATATGGCTTATTACATTAATTGATTTCCATATTTTAAACCACATTTCTCTAGCAGGAATAAATTCTATTTCATGGCATATTTTAATGTGCTATTGGATTTGGTTTGCTAACATTTTGTTGAAGTTTTTTGCATCTTTTTTCAAAAGAGGTATTCGTCTAACGTTTTCTTTTTTTGAGGAATCATCATCTGGGTTTGGTTTGAAGGTGACATTGGCCTTGTTGAATGAGTTAGGGAAGGTTCTTCCTCTTCAACTTTTGGAAGAGTTTGTGCATAATTAGAGTTAAGTCTTCTTAGAATGTTTGGTAGAATTCCTCTGAGAAGCCATCTATTCCTGGGATTTTCTTTGTTGGGAGGATTTTGATTGCTCATTCAGTCTCTTTATTAGTAATCTGTTTGTTGAGGTCTATTTTTTCTGAAGTCAATGAAGGTAGTGTGTGTGTATTTCTAGGAATTTGTCCATTTAATCTAGGTTATCTATTTTATTGGCATACAGTTGTTCATGAGGATAGTATGAACATAATTTATAGTTTTTTTAAGTTTGGTAGGTTTTATTTAATTAATATAATTCAACTTCATTAATTTGAAATTTTCAAAAATAAAATCTAAAACCGTGTAGCTCTAGAAAGGAAAATTTTGGTAATCCATGCAAGAATACAGAAAGAACATTGAAGGTGCTTAAGAGAACACATTATTTTGAAGCTCTCTGCACATAGAAGATCCACAATAATTATTAAACACCTAATGAACATTAAAAGTCTCAAAATCTTCCTAATCTGGATTTGCATATTAATTACTTTAAAAGAATCCTTATTTGGCAATTTGGTCATTTTAGTTCAGGCAAATTATTTGTGCAGATGTTCTACATTTTCCTGATGAAAGGTGAGCTGCCTGAGGATATCCCTTGTCTTGTTTACCTTTCTATTTCTCACTGGGCATAAAAAACTGCCTCACACGAAATATAGTACTCAACAAATATTTGTAAAAATGATCAACTGCATGATGTACTTGAAGCTAATTCAGTTGTTTTATAGTTCACATTTTTTCACTAATTTGTTCTGATCTTTTTCACAATAAGTCCTAGTTCTAATATACTTCCAGAAAGCAAACTGTCTACCCCTTTATTAACTTGTACAAATTTATTTTTTTAAAAATAAGAATACTAATATTTTCCACTTGTAATTGTTCATCTGGGGTGTTCAAAACTATTCCCTCATTTCTGGGACTGATGAATACTGCTGTACAACTTCAGCCTAATTTAAGCGAATGGTGTCCTCTGGAGCTGTGCAGTGCAGCAGACTGTTCATTTCCTTTTCAGAAGCAGGACAGAAAAACCTAATTCATAAGATTCTCATTCTGCTACAGACAGAGATGTACAATTCAGCACTATTTTTAAAAATATTACAAAGATATACCATTCTGTTTAGAAGAAGAAAGAAACATTATCTGTTTAGTTTATTCCTCTGTTATTTTCAGAAAAAAAATCAAACTTCTTTTATAATGTTATAATGCCTATGTTCAGTCTTTACTTCTCAATGAGTCAAATTTTGAAATATTTATTTATAAGGTTAATAACTGTCTTTGAAATTGTTCACTGAGAAATTAAATATTTTTGTCCATACAAATTCACATTTAATTACTGCTTTAAGTAAAATATTCATAATTTTTCTAGTTTCAGTATGAACGTTTAACTTGCAGTGATAAGATATAGGTTCTCATACCAGATTTTCTAACAAGTTGTATGGCCCTAGATAAACCATTTTACATTCCTGCCTTCACCTAGATCAAACAGGGATAATCACACATTTTTAATCTACCTTATAGGTGAGCAGACATAAGATTTATAGGAAAATATATTGCTTATGTCATAAAAAAATGTAAGGTAAAATATGTTAGGTTTTAGAGTATTCACTGTGTTTTAGTATTTAGTTGACATTTTAAAAGTTTAACCAAAATGAAGATTGCATACTTTTGTTATTGTAGCCGGTGTCTAGGTTTTTGGCTATGTCACATAAAGAAATATAAGGATATGCCCTAGGGTAGGCTATAGAGTAAAGAGGTTATTTAAAATTTAGAAGAAAGATAGTATGCGATCTGTGAAATGGGTGCGGGCTTGCTATAGGGTGAATTACGCCTGTCCTTCTCTAGGGTTTTCCGGTTTTATTGACTATCATTGGAGTATTTAGGACAAAGTGGGTGAAAATTCACTGGGTGGTTTGGTTTCTAGGGGTTTCTGGCAGGTGGTAATTGGCTTCTGGCTACTCTCCTTGTGCCCTGAGCTGGTGTGAGGTGTTTAAGAAAGTATGCAAGTGATGATGGTGGGGCCAATTCTGTTTTCCTTTCTTTCTGCCATGTGAGAAAGTTGCAAGTTACATTCTGATAACACAACTGCTGGAGGGGAAGCTGCTAGCTGTCTTCTGATAACTTCTTTGTGTTAATTTGTCTGTGTGAGTTAGCAGGCTGAAAGCTGTGCCTCAGGATTTTCTTCCAGGTGGTGTTTGTGCAACTCATTGGGTTTTCTGCTCTTCTTCCTTAAATCCTTATTATATGCGGCTTCCCTTTCAGAACTACAAAATTCAGTAGTTATACAAGGTAAAAATTAAAATAGCAAAGCTAGTTATAACAATAAATCCCTTCATCCATGGTCTCATTTAATTACATTAAGAAATAATTTTTACAAAAATAGGTAAACTTTCATGGAAATATTCCCACATATTCTAGTTTAGGAGTTCTTGTCCATATCAATGGACTGTCTGGCATGTGCCACTGGTTAAGGTACTCGAATAGGGAGATCAAGCATGTCATTCTCATCAATGATTGCTTGTAACTTCTCCAATATGTGCCCCTCAAAGATGAGGTGACAGGTAGAGCAGGATTTGGTTCCCTCACATGCACCAAAACCATTAATATCTAGAATATTTTCAACCACAACATCTAGCAGAGAATCATCAACTTTTCCTTTGGTTGTTAATGTTTCACCATCACGGTTTATAAAGTGGACAGTTATTTTATCTTCTCAGCTGCTCTGCGGTGGCACCAACATGCTCAGCCCCCGCACATCCTCCAAGCCTTGGTCCCCAAGAAACTGCAGACTCCTGCCGCCTCCAGCGCGGTCCTGGGCGGAGCAGCCACAAGAAGGAGGCACCGCTGAAAGGTGTCCACAAGCCCTGCAGGATCCGGCGCCCAGGTGGCAGCCAAGACCCCTGATGCGGTAAGCACCTGAACGACCGGTTTACAGTCTTTGTTTCAGTTGGGTTCAGTAGTGATGTCCCATTTTTCATTTCTGCTTTTGTTATTTGTATCTTCCCTCTTTTTTTCTTTCTCAGTCTAGCTAATGTTTTGTCAATTTGATTGATTTTTTCGAAATACCAACTTTTGGATTTGTTGAGTTTATTTTTTTCCTATTTCCTTTATCTCTGCTCTAATCTTTCTTATTTCCTTCCTTCTGCTCACTTTGGGTTTAGTTTGTATTTCTCTTTCTAATTTTCTAGTTTTGAGGATAGCTCTCTGATTTGAATTCTTTTTTCCTTTTTAATGTAAGCATTTAGAGCTATAAATTTCCCTTTCACCACTGCCTTTGCTGCATTCTATACTTGTGGTATGTTGTATATTCAATTTCATTCACTTCAAGATTTTTCTTAATTTAGCTTCTGATTTCCTTTTTTCCCATTGGTTTTTTAGGAGAATGTTGTTTAATTTCCAAATATTTGTGAATTTTCCATTTCTCCCTCCGTTATACAGTTTTAGTTACATTCTGTTGTGGCCTGAGACTATACATTTCATGATTTAAATATTTTTTAATTTATTGATACTTGTTTTGTGACCCAACAGATGGTCAATCCTGGATAATTATCCATGTGCACTTGATGAAAGTGTGTATTATGATTTTGTTGGTTTCAGTGTTCCACATATGTCCTTTAGGTCTAGTTGACTGAGTAGATCATTCAAGAAATGTACTTTCTTGTGGATTTTATGACTCAGTGGTCTATCCATTATGAAGAGTAGAGTATTAAAGTCTCCTACTTTAAATATAAAGCCATATTTTCTACCTTCAAATATGTCAGAATTTGCTTCATATAATTTTGGGCGCAGCTGTTAGGTGCATATTTATTTATGTTTCATCTTCCTGTTGAATTGTTCTTTTTATCAGTATGTAATGACAATTTGCCCTTCATAACTCTTTTGACTTAAAGTCTATTTTAGCTGATGTTAGTATAGCCACGTCAGCTCTCTTTTTGTTACTATTTGCATGGTGCATTTTCTTTTCCACCCTTTCACCTTCATTCTACATGTATCTTTGAATTTCAGGTGAATCTCTTTCAGAGAGCTTAGATTTTGGTCATACAGTTTTATCTCTTTTGTCAATATCTGCCTTTTTCTGGACAGTTTACTCCAAATCCATTTTTATTTAAAGTCACTACTGAATATGCAGGACTTTCTTATAACATTTTGCTTTTTTAGCCTTATACTCCTTAAACCATTTTTATTCCTCACTTTTGTTAATGCATGCTTTCATATTTATTTACTTTTTTGTGTTGTACCATGTTGAATGCCTTTCCATTCCTTTTGGATATATTTTTCT
The DNA here is from genome assembly GCA_029593785.1 of Cabassous unicinctus. Classification (NCBI taxonomy): domain Eukaryota; kingdom Metazoa; phylum Chordata; class Mammalia; order Cingulata; family Chlamyphoridae; genus Cabassous; species Cabassous unicinctus. The sequence continues at coordinate 10,620 of JAQZBX010041836.1, read as the reverse complement.
CATGTTTAACATGAGGTTAAAATTTGACCTCCTCAACATATGACAATCATTTTGTTGTACACCAGCTGAACTTCAATAGCATGCTCATATACTTTTCCTATACTCCTCTGTACTCCAACATTTTTTACACTTTTTACCACTTATATCTTCATCCAGCATATGTCAAAAACACATTTGTCATTACCTTTTATACATTTGCATTTTAGCACCTGAGGAGGAAGTTGAGTTAAATAATGTACAATACAGTACAATAATACTGGGTTGTATAATTTCCAAAATGGTCATGTTTACTGAAGTTCTATATTACTTTATTTTGCTTTGAAACACTGTCTAGTGTTTTTCCATTCAGAATGAAGAATGCTTTTTACCACAGTTTTTAGGGCAGGTCTAGTGGTGATAAACTTGTTCAGCTTTTGTTTATCCGAGAATGTCTTCATCTTTCCATCATTTTTGAAAGAATCTTGATGGATATAAAATTCTTGACTGGTAGTTGTTCTCTTACCAGATATTTCACTTTAAATTATTTGGAGCACTTAAACTATACTTAAAAAGAATTCTGTTATCTTCCATGTAATCATTATTTACCACATTTTCAACTACACCGAAAGAGAGTATTTTATTCTTTTCCTAATAAATGTAAACAAATATTAAAAATAAATAAAAAATGTAACTTACTAAATATGGAAAATGAAATCAATTAATAGGTGAAAGATTTGAAAAATCCAGTATTTTGAAAAGTGAAAGAAAATCAATAAACCACAACCCAATGATTGCAAATGAGTAAAAAAACAGAAATATTCAATATTTTTTTGGAAGGCCTTTGAAAGCAGTAAGAAACCAATGCAATCAAATATTGAATGCATATTAGAAAGAACAATTGAAAACCATTATAATTTCATGATTCTAGAATTTAATTCATTATACCTTACTTTTATGACGTAGAGATATGGCACCCAATCGATGGCATTAAACATTGTTCAGAGTTTAATGGCAGCTTTTCTTTTTGTCATTGATAAAAATTATATTGGAATGTTTTAGAATTGATGGTGTCTTAAAGCTGATGACATTTGGCATATCATTTTCCCTTTCAGGTTATTCTTACATATCCTAAAAACCCAAGAAATTCTAATAGAAAAGTGACAGAATTCCTAAGATATTTTTGTCCTCTAGTTGAACAAATGGAAAATATTTAAAAAATCAATAGACCATCTTTATAGCAGCATAATCACCAGAAATAAAAAAATATTATTTCAATCATAATAGGACCAGGATTTAGTTGTGAAGAGAATAATTATAATGAAATACACAAAGAAAGATAAAGAAAACTAAAAGTCTTGTAAGGGGATATAAAATTTAAGTAAATGAAAGGCCCTAATATTCTTAGATGAGAATTTTAATTAGATCATGAGCACATTTGTGTGCATATATACATATTCATTGTGAAAACATTAATTCATTTATTAAATATTTAGGTATGTGCATATATTTGCCAAGCATGTAGAATATTAAAGGAAGATTATTTTTAAAGCAGGGTATCTGCTGAAAGAAATGAGTGACTCAAGCAAAGATAAAAAAGGGTGGAAAGAGAAAAGAGATAAAATAAAAAAAAGACATTGTCAAATGTCCCATTTTTATGTGTGGGTTACTGTATATATTTCACATGGATTTCTATTTACAGAATTATAGGAATGCCAAATATCTTTTGCCAAGTGAAAATAGTTATGTTGAAGGATTTTTTGTTAATGATAGTGCTATATCAGTAACAATAAACAAAAAAATGTAAAGAAATAATGTTTACAAATGTGCAAGTGTTTGTATGAATGGTGTGATAACATATATACCAATTAGATGACATTGGTTATATCAGGGGAATTATAATTGAAGAAAGAAGATCACCTTTGTTTTGGTTTCACACATAAGATGAATTTTCAAACATGTATGTTTTTGAAAAGCATGTCTAGTTTATTTTAGGAATTGCTATGATACCAAATTGATGAAACTACATTAATGTTTTAATCAATAGGAAAATGTATGCTAAATATAATCATCTTACATCATATTATCTTACATTTAAAAGAAATACACAAGAATTTTATTTTTCAAAAAGTTATTTGAAAATTTGACAAGATTATGTCTCATATCTGTTATTCTGCTTAATAACTCACATTAAAATGTAAAACCAATAAATGAATGAACTTTTATCTTTTAAAATATATTAAAAAATCAACATAATAAATCAGTTGCCTAGATTACTCCAATAATGAACAATTTTTCTTTTATTCATATAATAAACTTTATAAAAAGGTTTTAAATTACAGAAAATTTACATTGAAAGTATAAGGGGTTTCCATATATTCCACCTTCTCCCCTTCCCACATCATCTTCTATTAATAACATCTTTCAGTTGTGTGGTGCTTTTGTTAAAATTGATAAATAAATATTGAAGCATTGCCACTAACCAAGCTCTATAGTTTAACTTACGATTTATACTTCGCATTGCACAATTTTATACATTTTGACAAAATGTATAACGGACTGTATCCATCATTGCAATATCATGCAAAACAATTCCAATGCCCTAAAAGCGTCCTATACTCCACCTATTATTTCCTTCCTGTACCCTCAGAAACTCTGGAAACCACTATCTTTATATCGATGCTACATGTTCTTCTGTTATTACAATAGTAATAAGTTTACTTTGGTCCTTGGTTGCATTCCCCTCTTGTGTTTGTTCATTCCTTCACCATGAGTATTTTAGGATTGTGATGGCCTGTCTGCTCCCAATTGATGGGCCTTAGAACTGATGCAGCAGGTGGATTGAACTGTCTTGTTTGCAGTTATAGGTACTCTCTGTTTTTTGGGTTAGGAGTTGTCCATCATCATCATTTTATGAGTTGTCCTGTGCCAGTCTGATGAACTGGAGAGTAGATTTTGGTGGCAACTGTGCTGAGATTCAGGTCTTCAATAGCATATGAACAACCAGAAGAAAGTCTCTGGGACATATATTTAATGAGTATAGTGTTAATTATAGGTTCAAATAAAAGGGGTAGAAGAATCATGTGTAGGGAAATTATAAATGAGTCTAACTCTGTTACACTGGGGAAATAGGTTGTCATATATTCCAAGGTAAGGTTCATTGGCAAGGTGCAGATTTCAAGGGGTTGGGTGTTTCATCTATAATTTTTACTTATCTTGAAAGCTCTCAGGAGCACCCATATTTGCTGCTTTGCTTACTGTGGCAGTTAATGAGCTCTGCCTGAGACATGCATATGTGTAACCTCCTGTTTCACTTTGAAATCTCTTAGCTGTAAAAAGTCGTTCGTATTTAAAATTTGCCTCTTTTAGTCAAGGTCTTTTTACAAATGCATTGCTGGTTGGTTCTTGGTATTTGTCCCTTGGTGCCAAGGAAGCTCATACCTGAAAATCATGTCCCATGTTGAGGGGAAGATAGTCAGTTTATTTGCTGAGTTTCACTTAGAGAGAGACCACATTTGAGTTAAAAAAAAGTATTTCAGAAGTTAACTTTTAGGCAATAGATATTATTAAACTAAGTTTCAATTTTACACAAATAAGATTCATAAATACAAGAATTAACACCGAAGGCTTGGCATATGGGTGTGTTTTCTTTTATTAGGCACTGCCTATGTACTCAAGAGATTCTTACCCATCTCTTTGAGAATGCAGCAGGGCTCCCCAACACAGGAGTTTAATATTTTTTTGTTTATTGTGTAGTTCTTCACTAACTAGATAACACCCTATGACCAGATGAACACATTCATATTTCATAGAGGCATACCCCAGGTGCACCCTTTCCCACACATCCCCCACCACCAACACCCTTAACCAGTGCACCTTCTCTGCCTTACTTTCCCAAAGAACAATTGTTCTGAAACAATTGTATTCTGAAACTCAGATCTCCACCTCTCTAGTGTTCACCTGTTCCTTCCTCCAGTCTTCCCCTTAGTTCCATGGGTAGCTTAACTCGCCCATTCTCAACCTCACTCTCCATCACACTCCAGCTCCGTTGACCCCACTCACATCCCTGCACCACCATCAACTCCATCCACCTTATCATAGATTTTTCCCAAATAAACATACTGACCAATGGAACGGAATTGAGTGTTCAGATGGAGACCCACGCATATATGGCCAACTGATATTCGATAATGTCACAAAGCCAACTCAAATGGCACAAAATTTTCTCTTCAACAAATGATGAAGTAAGAACTGGATATCCATAGCCAAAAGAATTAGAGAGTATCACTATTTACACCCTATTCAAAAATTAACTCAACATGGATCAAAGACATAAATATAAGAGCCAAGACCATAAAGCTCCTAGAAGATAATGTAGTGAAGAAAATATAGTGAAGCTACATAAACTTTACATAAGTAGTGAAAGAAGAAATAGATAAACAGTAACTCCTGAATTGAATGTTTCTTAAATTGTCTTTATCAATTCATTTATACAACCATATTTGATAGATTTCTCCCATGCAGTTATTAGCCTTATTGGTACTTAAATTTCTTATTTGACGTGAGCCATTTAAAATACTTTTGACAAAACAGTAGTAATCTTTCATATCTCAATGGCCATTTGGTATGACAGAAGTTTCCAGGTTACTTGAACACATCTGTGTTAGGCAGAAAAAAGCTGTCCCAAAGATGCCCCAGTTCTAATCTCCAGAATTTGTGGATACCTTACCTTAAAGGGCAAAAGGAACCTTATAAATATGCCTAATTTAAGTATCTTGAGATGATTATCTTGGATATCTAGGTGGGACCATGTAATCACATGGGTCCTTAAAAGGGAGAGATGGAGGCAGGAATGTAAGAAAATGAAATTTTATGACATAAGCCAAGGTCAGAGTAAAGCAGGGCCTTTAGCCAGGAAATGCTGCCATCCTCTAGAAATGGAACAGTTTCTACCTCTAGAGCCTTCAGAAAAATGCAGCACTGCCAATCCATTCCAGACTTCAACCCCTCCAGAAACATTTGGAAATAAATTTGTTTGTGGTAATTTTCTAAAGCAATGAGAAGCATATATTTTTTACTGCAACCCTAGAAGCACCCATTTCTCCATGTGATCTGTTTCTTTTAGTTCGAAATACCATTTCTAAACCACGATTCAGATGAAGATGTACATGTTGCTGTTATGCCAACCTTTCAAGGTCATTTCAGTGGGTAGAACTAAGAAAATGAAAGTTTTATTAAATTAAAATAGGAATTCAGAGTGATGTTTCCAGTTCAAACTCAAGACTTCTGGATTTATCTTAATATATTTTCGTTGAATATTTAATTAATAATAAATTAATACTTAATTTATCTATATTTCTTGGAGTTAATGATTGAAGGTATATTGCTAGATATATGTGTCACCAAAGGAAATAATTTGAATTGATAACTGGAAACTAATGCTCGCAAGTGGCATTACTACTAACCTGCTAAAATGGATAAAGGCAGGGATTTGGCAAATTGAATCTGGAAAGGTACATTTCTCCATTTCTTTTTTTTTTTTTTTTTTCATCTCTCCATTTCTTAACCAATAAATAGATTTCTTTCTAAAACAATAGGAATGTAAAGGGTCCAAGTTATATAGGTTTCCTTTTTGGTGAGCCTTGTTCTTGGGAGGCCAAAACATAGGAAAGGGCATTTGTGTGACTATTGACATTGTGCAGCATATTGGGAAATATATTTCAAAAGAGAGGGGAAGGAGAGAAATAATAAATGACCCAACTGGGCAGATCAGTTAGATGACATTTGAAAACTCATACAAGAATTCAAAATTGGTGAGCATTTTCACTAATGAGTTAATACTTATTCAATGTTTGAGAAGCAAGAAAGTTACTCTTAAAATGTCATGGCATATCCACATCTCTTAAAATGGCTTAGCAAATTTTGTCTATTTATCTTGGCCTGGAGGAATTCAATCCAGTTATGAACAACATGATTTAAAATGGAAAATGCTTGAAAAAGAGCTGAAATTTTCCCAGATATGTAATAAATGTGCTCTTAAAACAGAATTAAGGTTTGATTCAGTGAATTACCAGTTTAGCCCACCTGAGTATATTACCTCTGGCAATAGTCTGCATTCACTGCCAGCAATGTACAGAATAGCACAAGAACACAGAATATAACATGGGCAACCAAATCAATTCTCACCTGCATATCAGCAGTCTGATTGAAAATTTGAATGGACAATCAAAAAACTCACTCAAAATGTGATAACAATGTATGCAACTTAGTTATTGAAATGGCTGTATGCTTAACTTACTTACTTACTTTGTTATTGAAATGGCTGTATGCTTAATATGAGAATACATGAATATGAGAAAATGTAGAGTGTGGTGGCAAGTTCCACTGAAAAGCTTTTCTATTTCCAGAAAGTAGATAGTAGTGGAGAAGTGGGGAAGGGTGCATTATACCTTTGTATGACTTGCAACATCACATGTTTTTCCAAACTTAGCATGCATTTAAAATAATTGCTGGACAGGGAAGGTGATATAAATGCACAGTACTTCATATAAATATCATTACCTATGATACTCCATATTCTGAGAAGGATTATCAGTGGTTCAAATCAACAGTCACACAGTCAAAATTGGGATAGCCATGAATTCATCCTGACTACTATGAGGCAGAGGTAATATTGTAGTTTTCATCTGTGAAATCCTATTATCTCTACATGAAGCAAGGGCCAATGTTAATCATAAGCATGTCTGTGATAAATGTCAGAGCTATAGGTAAAAGCACCTGTGCCATTGTTCACCAGTTTCTATGACAAATAACATGTTATGGGTTAGCTAAAATAAGAACATATTAGTTCATGGTTTTCGACTCCTGAAATGAAAAATCAATGATTTGACATAATCACTCTTTCTCTACCAACCATATAGCATTGTGGTGCTGGCTTGTAATAATCCTTGGAATTCTATAGCTTGATCTATGCTTCCTGTCTGTAGTAGTCAGTCAAAGGGGTGCTGATGCAAAATACCAGAAATTGATTGGTTTTTATAAAGGGTATTTATTTGATGCAGAAGCTTACAGTTACCAGGCCACAAAGGGTAAGTTACTTCCCTCACCAAAGTCCTTTGCCATGTGTTGGAGCAAGATGGCTGCCGATGTCTGCCAGGGTTCAAGCTTTCTGGGGTCCTCTCTTCCAAAGGCTCATTTCGCTCCAGGCTCAGCTCCTCTGTTTTCTCCACAAAGTCAGCTGTAGACTATGAGGCTCCCTACACTTTGCCTCTCTCCTCAATGCCAGCTATAGACTATCAGGCGAATGGCACTGTCTGTCTCCCTGGGGCTTCTGTCATGTCTAAGAGCCATATCTATTCCTCTATTGCAAAATATCTATTACTTTATTCCAAAATGTTTGTACAAGGAATCTCCTTGAAAAAAGTTTTATTATATTTATGAAAAATGGAAAAGAAACAAAATATTTATTGTAGTTAAATTGTTTCATAGCCATGCAAATATATTTTTAAATGGTACAGCATTGGAAAGAGTATAAGGTTTCAACAAATATCGGTTTAAGCACTGAAGTTAACTTAATAAAATGGACCTAATTAAGTGGAATTAAAATGTTTTGATGTGTAAATTTAATTTATCCAAATATATGGATGGATACATTTTAAGAACACACTTGAAAAGCAAATCTTCAATAGTAAATAACTTAGTCAGTGTTATTAAAATGTTGACTCGTTAACTTTTGTTTTATGATAAAGTAAATAAGTGATTACTTTTCCTCCTAGAAATATGCTGCTGTTACTATTCACTCTGTTTTCTTTGCTTCTCTCAAGTAAGTTGGTCACAAGGCTTAAATTTTTTTTAAATATTAATTTTGATTCAAAGTTATGGTTTTGTTATATGTTGAATATTTGAAAGTTCAGCCAAAAATGCATGCAAATATGAACATTCAGAAGTTTCTTTTAATTCTGAGTTGTGCTTCAGTTTTTGTCTTTAAAGATGTTCTAACAATGATAGTTGCCTCTTCAGTGTTTGTTAGATATGTGAAGTACTGATAAATGTCACAGTGATGGTTTTATTTTTTTGATTATTAGTGTAGTAGATTAGTCCTTACCAGAAGTTAATCAATTTTTCAAATGTGCATTTTTTAGATGAGTGAATTTTACAAATTCTTCATAACATATTGTGCTGCTGCATTAAAAAAAAATAGGGGATGATGTGTGTGAGGTATTCTCACATATACCTCATACTTTCTATGTAACTCTTCTGTAATCTAAAACCTCTTTAAAAATAAAGTTTATTATATTAAAAAAAATCTCCCAACAAAGAAAAGTCCAGGACCAGATGGCAACTAAGGTGAATTCGACCAAACATTTTGAGAAAAGTTAATACCAATTCTGTTTAAACTCTTCCAAAACATTGAAAAAGAGGGAAAATTATCCAACACCTTTTATGAAGCAAACATCACCCTAATACCAAAGCCAGATAAAGATACTGAAAAAAAAGAAAATTACCGACTATTCTTTTTAATGAACATAGATGCAAAAATTCTCAACAAAAACTTGCTAATAGAATCTAACGGCATATCAAAAAAATTTTACACCAACATCAAGTGGGCTTTATTTCTGGTATGCAAGCATGGTTCATCATAAGAAAATCAATTAACATAATACACTACATTAACAAATCGAAGGAAAAAACCACATGTTCATCTTGATTGATGCAGAAAGGGCATTTGACAAAATCCAGCATCCTTTCTTGATAAAAACAATTCAAAAGATAGGTATAGAAGGAATTTTTCTCAATATAATAAAGGATATATATGAAAATCCAACAGCCAACATCATATTCAATGGGGAGAGGTTGAAAGGAACAAGACAGGGATGCCTACTGTCATCATTGTTATTCAACATTGTGCTAGAAGTTGTAGCTAGGTCAATTACATAATAAAAAGAAATTAAAGGCATCAAATTTGGAAAAGAGAAAATAAAACTATCACTATTTCCACATATATGATCTATATTTAGAAAGTTCTGAAATATCTACCACAAAACTATTAGAGCTTTTAGTAAAGTAGCAGGAAACAAGATCAACATGCAAAAATCAGTAGTGTTTCTGTACACTAGTAATGAGCAAGCTGAGGATGAATTCAAGAAAAAAAAATTCATTTACAATAACAACAAAAAGACTCAAATATCTAAGAATTCATTTAACCAGGAATGTAAAGGATCTGAATCCAGAAAACCACAAAACACTGCTAAAAGAAATCAAAGAAGTCCTAAACAATTGTAAGGACATTCCATGTTCCTGGATTGGAAGTCTAAACATCTTGAAGAGGTCTACTCTACCCAAAGTGATTTATATAGTAAATGCAATATCAATCAAAATTCCAACAACCTACTTTACAGAAATAGAAATGTCAAGTACTAAATTTATTTGAAATGGAAATTGTCCCAAATAGCCGAAAACATACTATAAAAAAGAGTGAAATTGGAGAACTCATTCTTCCTAACCCTGAAGTGTATTATAAAGCTACAGTAGTCAAAACAGTATGGTATTGGGATACATATAGACACATTGATCGATGGAATCGGATTGAGAGTTCAGAAATAGACCCTCACCTCTAAGATCACCTGATTTTTAATAAGCCTACCAAGTCCACTTTTCTGAGACAGAACAGTCTTTTCAACAAATAGTGCTGGGAGAACTGGATATCCATAACCAAAAGATGAAAGAGGACCCTTATCTTACTTCCTATATGAGAATCAACTCAAAATTTTTCAAAGACCTAAACATAAAAGCCAGGACCATAAAATTCCTAGAAGATAATATAGAAAAACATCTAAAGAACTGGTAGTAGTATTTATACCTATACTTGGCACTGGAGTTTGTAGGTGTACATCCAAGAGACTGGAATCTTTGGGCTCTCCATGTGCCAGGTGGGCCTGGAGCCTCAGCAGAGTCACAACACCTACTCTCCAGTTCATTGGACTCAACCAAGACAACTAACAAGGATGAGAGGATTGACAACCACCATACCAAGGAAACGAAAGATCCTACAACTGCAAGTAAGTGAGTCGCACCCATCGGCTGTATGGGATCGAAGCCCCCTCTCAATTACACATGGAGTGGATATCACCATCTAAGAATCCTCAGGACTTGGGAATGAACTATGGACTACAGTGAACTTTCTGGTGTTCTACTACAGATATATTGTGATTTTAGCAATGGAAAAAATTACAACATTGATGTGGAGGCAGTGGCCACTGGAGGATCTGGGGGAAGGGAGAGGGAAAAACAGGTGTAATACAGAGGCATTTTTGGGACTTGGCAATCATCCTGAATGACATTGCAGTGACAGATATAGGCCATTTTATATCATCCCATCACATGTAGAACTTTGTGGGACAGAGTGTAAACTACAATGTGAAGTATGGTCTATGCTCAGTGGCAATGCCCTAGGATGTGTTTACCAATTGCAATGAATGTGCCACATTAATAAAAGATGTGGTTTATGTGGAAGGGTATGGGAGGTATGGGGAGTGGAGCATATGGGAATCCCTATATATTTTGTGTAACATTGATGTAATCTAAGTATCTTTTTTTAAAAAAGGAAAAAAAAAGAATTAAGTGTAATTTCCATGTAAGTTTTTT
>JAQZBX010041835.1:0-22209 GCA_029593785.1 Cabassous unicinctus | reverse complement strand
GCTGAGCGGGTTACAATCATCTCTTTTATAAGCAGGGAAAGGGGAGGGAAAAGGGAAGTGCCTTAAGGTTTAGGTGTCAGTACATGATTGGATAGTTTGAGATCCTAGGCGTGGTGACTATTCCCGCGCGCGGGAATTTTGTGGCGTGAACTTAGGAAGAAGGAGAAGGAGAAGACAAAGAAAGAGAAGGTAGAGACGGCCATGATAGTTATATTCATACAACATCGCCCCCAACAACAGGCATATACAACATCCAGCCACATGAATATTGATTTCTCTTAGGTTGCTGCAGAAGAACTAGAGAATAATAATAGTTTTTAGTCAAGACATCAACAGTGGTCAAAGAGGATGAATTTTCCTTTGTATATTTATGTCTGTAAGGGAGAAGTGTTTACATGGTACCAAAGTATTTACCTTATTGCTAGCCTTTGCATGCTCTTTTTGCCTTGTACACTCACTAAACATTCAGTGAAATAAATAAAATAATATTTGCACTGACAACCTGAGAGTGGCTTTGTGAAGATCAAATGGGAATAGTGTATAGAAAAAAAATCATATCATTTCATAATCTAGTAGAATGGAAAGGAAGATGAAAATGGAATAAAAGAAGTAGGAGAATTTCAAAGTTACAAATAATCCAGCATTTCTCTACCTACAAAATTAATGTTTTTGCCTTTTAATTCTTTGTTTTTGGGAGTGAGCATAGTTATCTTGATCTTTATAGAATATATAACAAAAATTCTAGTCACTGCCCACTAGATATCAATATCACCTCTCCAGCTATGACAACTGCATTCATGATCCCAGATATTGTCCAATGTCCCCTGGGGAGCAAAATCATCCCAAAGGTATGAACTATTGCATTAACTGATATCATATGCAAGATATATTAAAGAATCATATGTATTGCCTAATTTAATTTCTTATGTCTGTTTAATATATACAATACAAGCTCAGATAGTTAAATTCACTAAACTAAGGTGAAATTCCTAATAAGTGATGGCACTAAAATATGATCTAAGTTTTCAAAACAAATTCTGCACAGTTTACTTGTGAAATTTAGTAGTGTCAACCCATCCCAATCCTGAAATACAATTAAGGGATATATCCTAATCATCTTTCCTTGTCTCTCTCTATTTTTCTTCTATTATCTATCTATCTATCTATCTATCTATCTATCTATCTATCATCTATCTATCATCTATTTATGTGAGTTTGTGTTTATATAATATATAAAGTATAATATCAATTTGTGGAGTTTTATGAAAACACATTTGTATATACAAAATTCTCAATTTGTACCTAGTAATTGAACATAATTTGTTTAAGTATTAAGATAATTTTACATTAAATACTATTTAAATGTTTAAAGTTCTCATTTTTATAGGAATAAGTTTCATAAGTACAAGTATTAATATTCAGGACTTGGCCTATTGGCCTGTTTACTTTCATTAGCTGCAACTAATATTCTTTAGAGATTTTTGTCTTTTCATATGAGAAAATAGCAGGACTTTCTCAACTAATACCCCATATTACATTCTTTTTTGTCACTTTTGCTTGTAATTGGTTGAGGAAATCTTTGGTGAATGAGGGATTTCATAGACAATTATATTCATGGTAACCTAAGATAGGTAGGACCTTTAGCATGTATAAATAAGCTTTGGTCATTAAAAATATTAAAACACTAAAGGAATTACCATAGAATATTTATCTTTGGTATTGTAGGCCCTTCCATGGTAGGGATAATTGATGTCTGAATGGTCACTGCCAGAAAGAAAGGATGCAGAATATCTGCTTAATCCTGGAGGACAGAAACTTGAATTAGGAATCAGAAAACATGAATTTATCCCTGACCTTGACACCAGGTCATTGTTCCATTTTGAATAAATGACTCCAAATTTTAAGTTTTTAATTTTCACCTGCATAACAATAGGAATACATTTAAATTATATGTACCAACAAAAACACAGTGTGGCATATATGACTTTACATTTGCAATTTTTAGAGATTTTTGTCATGGGAATAGAATTTTGAAAAAAAAAAAGGCAGTGTTATGCATTGAATTAAGCCCTCTAAAGAGATGTTCATGTCCAGACCCTTGGTCCCATGAATGTAACATCATTTGGCAATAGGAACTTTGAAGATGTTATTTAGATGAGATTAAGTTGGATGAGAGTGGGCTCTTAATCCAATACTACTATGACCATATTAACAGAGGAAATTAAAGCAGTAAGAGAGAGAGATATGTGATGAGGCTGATATTGACTTATGCCTGCACTGGACATGGAAAACCATAGAATGATCGTTACCCACCAGAAGCCAGGAGAGAGGTATGGATTCTTCCCATAAGAGGAAGCATGGTTGGGCCGTAAACTTAGATTTAGACTGCCAGCTTCCAGTACTGTGAGACAATAAATTTCTATTATTTAATCAAACCAATCTGTCTTACTTTGCTGTGACAGCCCAGACAAATTTAAATAGGCAAACATAGTAAAAATAATCTCAAATATTACTGTGGTGGGGGAGCTTCTTGGAAGAGGTCATTGGATTAACTCAGGCAGGATTATCTTAGAAAATAGGAAGAAAGCATAGAAAAAGTCTGAGGGCTCTGCTTTGGGGACCTGAAAACCAGGCGAATGCTGCATGCATAATCTAGTAATGATTGGGGATAAAGAGACAAAGAGGTCAAAAGGAAAACTGTGAGTTGCTCCCTCATCCTGCAGCTGGCAATGCTGCCCATCCCCCACCCTTGAAGTGATCCCACTAAGTAAAACCTGTAGGTGAGCAGCCAACAGATAGAGGAATGGACATATTCCTCCATGCAAAGAGAAAGATTGCAGTTGTGGACTGAATGTGGTTTCTCTTCAGCTAGTTTAACCCACAAAAACTAGTTTTGAATCAATTGTTCAGAAGAAATCAGTAGGATTTGAAGGCTTCCACTGCTGGAAATGGTTTGCCAAAGTGTACCATAAGCTCTAAAGTAAGAGTTAAGGAAGACAAGGCTTATCTCTCCTGTTTCTTTCCCAGGCACACGTTATCTCATTTGTGAAATAGTACTGTTTTCCTGCCCCTGTATTGCTAACATAAACAGAGCGATCTTAAAGTTTTAGAAAAGAATTGACCCAAAAATAAAGGAAAACCTGTGAAATACAACCACTAGGCATGGAAATGGATGTGGCTCAAGTGATTGGGCTTCTGCCTACCACATGGGAGGTCCATGGTTCATTTCCTGGTGCCTCCTAAAGAAGACAGACAGCTGGCATAACAGGCAGTTATGGCAGGCTGACACAACAAGATGATGCAACAAGAGACACATGAAGAAATCATAATGAGAGTCACAATAAAACAGGGAGCAAAGCTTCCTGGTGCCTCCTTAAGAGCATGAGCAAGACAGCAAACTGACATGATGGGCAGGTATGGCAAGTTGATGCAATAAGATGATGAAACAAGAAAAACAAGAGAAAAAAACAAAAACAAAACAAAAGACACAACAAAGCAGGGAATGAAGGTAGCTTAAGTTTTTAGTCACCTCCCTCCTATATCAGAGATCTTATGTTTGGTTCCTGGGGCCTCTTAAAGAAATGAAAGATGAACAGACACAGCAAGTGCAAAAAAATGAGGAAGTGGTGAGAGATAAATAAATAAAATAATAAAAAAACACTAGCCAAGAGAGAGAAATGGGTAAACAGAATAAAATCACCAACACAATCAGATGACTAGATATCAACAAAAAATTACAAGCCATACTAAGAAACAGGAAAATATGGCCCAGCCAATGGAAATAAAAGCAAGACTCCAGACAAGACACATGATTTAAGACACCTAATCAATTATGGTCACACAAATCTTGTTAATCAATTTAAAGAGTTCAAGGAAACTATGAACAAAGCTAAAAAGTATAATAAGGTGACACTGTGTGAGTATAAAGAACAATTTGAAAGCCTGCAAAGAAAAGTAACAAAATTAATGGGAATGAAAGACACAATTAAGTGGCATATAACAAAAGATTTGAGTTCGTTGAGGACAGAATCAGTAAATTGGAAGACAGAGCAACTGAACTTTAAAAACAGTAGAACAGAGAAAGAAAAGAAAGGAAAAAATTGAACAAAGCTTTATGGAATTGAATGATAGCACAAAACACTGAAACTTACCCTGAATAAGTGTCCCAGAAGGAGAAGAGAAAGGAAAAGAGGCAGAAAGACTATTTGAGGAAATAATGACCAAAATTTTTCCAACCTTATGAAAGACATGATTATCAATATTCAAGAAGTACAATATTCCCCAAACAGAATAAATCTAAAAAGACCTATTCTGAGACATCTACTATTTAAAGTGTTAGATGGCAGATATAAGGAGAGGATTTTGAGTGTATCAATGGAAAAAGAATGGATTCCTTAAAAGGGAGCCTAAATAAGTCTAAGGGCCAAACTCTCATCAGAAACAATGGAGGGGAGAAGACAGTGACATGATATGTTTAAGTTACAGAAAGAGAAAAACTGCCAGTCAAAAATTATTTATCTGACAAAACTATCTTTTAGAAATGAAGATGAATTTAAAGTCTCCAAGACAAACAAAAACTAAGAGAGTTTTTCACCAAGGGACCAGATCTACAAGAAATACTAAAGTGTATGTTATAGCCGGAAATGAAAAAGCAAGGGCAAGAGGCTTGGAGAAGAGCATAGAAATGAACATTATAAATTAGAGTAACTAATATAGTTAAAAAACAGACAAGAGACAATAGTAAGATATGACAATGAAAAGCCAAGGAGTAAAATGAATGATGTAAATATTGGCTTTACAGCAATAACATTGAACGTTAATGTTGTGAACTCCCCATTCAAAAGACATAGTCTGATAGAACGGATGAGAAAACACAGTTTTTGTATCCATTGTCTACAAGAGACTCACCAGAGAAGCAAATACACAATCAGGCTGAAAGAAAAAGGTTAGATAAAGGTGTTCCACACATGTAGTAATGAAAAAAGTTCCGGCATAGTGATACAAATATTAGATAAAATAGATTTTAAATGAAAGGAGATTATAAGAAATGACAAAGGTAACTATATTTTAACAAAGGGGAACTTTAACCAAGAAGAAAAAATATTTATGCACCTTACTTAAATGCCCCCAAAAACATGAAGCACTCTCAAAACTGAGAGGAAAAAATATACATCACTAAAGTAATATTTGGAGGCCTCAATACACCACTCTCAATGTTGGATAGAATATCTGGAGAGAGCATAAATAAGGAAGAGAGACTGAATAATACGATAAATGAACCATATCTAACAGATATTTATAGAACATCACACCCCAAAATGGCAAGATATACTGTTCAAGTGTTCATGGATCTTTCCCCATGATTGTCCAGATATTACTTTGGCAATATCTAATGTAATTATGAATTTTATATCCATTTAATATGCTGTATTGTATACTGAATATCAAGTGGCTTTTCAAATAAAACTTTTCATTATCTTTATTAGTTATCATGAATTATTAGCGGTCATACAGTAATAAAAAGTAATTAATTCAATAGTGATGAGTCAGGACACATCAATTTAAGTATTTCAAATTTAGTTGGTTGTTTGAATATTTACATTATTAAATTTATTTTTAAATCAATTTTTAAATATTTTTCAATTAAAGCACAAGCATTAAAATTCTGCATTGCCTGGCAAGGCTGATATATGAACCTAAATATCAGAGTCACATAACATAATTCTACAGATATATATACATCTTAATTCCAGAGGCAACAAATGCATATTATTTTGTTTCTCCCCATGTTTACCTTTTTTGTTTCAAAAGAAAATGCTTGATCCAGATTTCAACATCCTTGAACATAGGCTGTGTGGATGAGTTTTCCCTCAGAACCACAACCACCATATCTTCCCCTAAGTATTCTCTCAAGGCACTTTGTCCCACTTGGTTTGTCTGAGAGTGAGGATGGGTTGTATTGTTATAGATTTACTTTAACTTCTGAATTTATTCTTAATATGGGAAAATATAATGTTATTGTGAAACTTAGTGATATTTGATTGTTCTCCTTTAAATATCTCATAATATTCAGTTTACAACAGATACTTAGATTTTTCAAGAGGAAGCTTTCAAGATGTAATTTGGAATTTCCAAGAAAAAAAATACATAAGTTTTCATATATTGTGTTAGATTATTTGTATGCTATTTAATTGTTGGTTCATATTGTCAGTTTTGAAAAATAGTTTGGCAATTTCATCTTTTCATTTTTTAACATATATTGGAAAATATCCTAACCATCTTGTTGAAATCCTGTATCAGTTTATTGATATTCAAATGTTGCTATATTTCCTTATTTTTCATTATCATTTCATTTTAATTTCATGTAGAAGCATATATTCACATATATATACATAATTTTTCAAATCATTCAATAAATACTTTATATTAGATATATTTTAATTTTTGAGAGCACAATCTTGTTCCCTGGTGCTGCTTTTATGCAATACATAGTATTTGTTTTGTGGATTTAATATCCTTTTATGTGTCCCTGAAGATGTTGCTTTTACCTTCTATAAAATATTTTTATTTCTACATTTTCTTTTTCTTCTCAACTTTTCTTGTGTGAATGTATTTGGATTTCTCTCTTTCATGGTGGAGGCTTCCTCAAAAGTCTTCTAATCACTGTATCAAGAAAAATATTTTAGTAATAGAATGAATGGTTCATCCCAGTTTGCTTAGAACTTTAACAATTTTTAAATTGAAAGCCTAATATACTAGAAACCCAATTAATACTGGAAAAACCAGGATGGTTGATGTCAAAGATGATGTGCTGTTAGAAATTCCTACAAAGCAAATATTCCCACACCCTCACAAATTCTTAGGATGTGAGATTTTCTTACTCCTAATTGAATATCCCCTCCTCGATGCAAATAAATTATCAAAATGTACTGAAGTATGTGATGCAAGCATTCTTCCTTTATTGTTCTTATACTTCTGTTGAGATATTAATTAAGAAATATTTTATCCCATTTCCTTGATTTTAGTTGTGCTTTCAGATACAGGGGTGAAAAATATTTATGATTACACTAACACTTTTACTTCTACCACAAAATTTAAAAATATATTTTTGCACACAGACACAGGCAAAGACATATACACACAAATAGAAATATGTAAGAAAAGGGACCATAAAATATTAAAATGTCTGTCCTCATATTTTGTGATGCCTGTGCTGAGTCATGAGTGATGCAGTACATGTGCCTTAGAGTGGAACTGGTGAAAATTCTGTTCTATCAATAGTAGGGTATTGAAACTGAATAATGATGTTAAAAAGAACAAATAATGGAGGAATCTAAAATTGAGTGTGAATTTGTATTTGATAATAATATGCAAGAAAAGCTTGTACATTTCTTAGCCAAGAACAAATATTGATAAGTGAGTTTTTAGGATGTCATTTTTGGTAGAGTGATTTCAAGAAGTATGTCTGCCTTCTCAACATCAGACAAAGTGTTGGAGTCATGTGTGGGTAGGGGATGAGCAAATATCAAAATCCTTTATATGAAAAAAAATAATCCTCTTTATATATCTAAACTTATTCATATATTGGATCAGTCATTTATTAATTGGAATTCATATGCAACTTGTACACATGATATTTAAGTAGGTTTGTCCTTCTCAACACAAGAATTTATGAAGGGCAGAGAAACATCCATATACACTTAATTTGCTAATATATATCTTATATTATTATTTCTTGGTTACAAAATATTTTGGAGTTAAATGTTAGTCAAATTTCCTCATATCTCTGTTTAATGGAATGATGTTTCCTATTAAAATTATATATATTTGATTATTCAGTTAAATGAGTTGTATACTTCCTTAGGAAATCTGCAGTTGAATTAATCACAGAAATTTTTAAAAATAAGTAAACAATTCACTCTTCTTTATTTGCCTTGGATATACTTGTCCCTTCTTAAAGGATAAAACAATAAATAGACCATGGGTTGTTACATTCCAGCATTAACTGATTTCTTCTTATTGGGATTGTTTCCACCAACAAGAATTGGCCTGTTCCTCTTCACTTTAATCATTCACATTTTCCTAATTGCTTTGATTGGAAAGCTCTCCATGCTTTTCCTCATCCTCTTGGACACCCATCTCTATAATCCATTTATTTCTTACTCAGCTCTCACTGGTTGTATCTCCACCATTGTTCCCAAAATGCCTTCCAGTTATCTGTTTGGAAACAAGTCTATCTCCTTCATTGAGAATTTTTTCTTCTTGACTTAAGCATTTGCTGAAGCTCTGCTCTTGATATAAATGGCCTATGATCATTTTGTGCTTATTTCCTTTCCTTGACACTATTGTATTTGCATGACCAAAAGAATGTGTGTTCTGATGATCACAGAATCTTGGATATTGTGCTCTATAAAAAACTGTGCACACATTGCATATGTACTCCATTTCCCTTATTGCCAGTCCAGGGACATGAATCATTTCTTCTATGATATACCAGCCATGATAACTTTGGCATTCATGGAAACCTCAGTATCAGTACACATTTTTTGTGAGTATATACTCTTCCCCATGTTTCCTTTCCTTGTTATATCATGTGTCTATGGCTGGATTCACCTTGATTTCCCTGCATGCAGTCAGTGGAAGGGAAGTATAAGGCATGAGAGACATATTGCACCTACTTCACAGCTGTGACTTTCTACTATGGGCCATTTGCATACCACTATCTACTCCTGAGATCATTCCTATTACTAACAGAACAAAGGGTTTTGATTGTCATCTACACCTTCCTTATCCTCATGTTTTACCCAGTTATTTCTGTCGAGAAACAAGGGCTGGAAGAAAGCATGATAACTGTGGCTCAGAGAAACTGTTCTGTTAAGAGGTGGACAAAGGTTCTCCATTAGTCCACAAAGTACAAGTGCATGAAATTTAGCCATGTTTAAAAATTAAAAAAAATTCCATTTGATGTTTAAGGCCAGAGAAAATTTATTTAAATGATTTCAAAATAATGTTTGAGTAAGTCAATAATATATTCTCATATCATAATTTGTGTTTGCTTTGTACATATTTTCCCCTCAATAGAAAAATCATATATGTTTCACTAACTTGAGGGAAACAGGAATGTTTTAGTAACATGTAGAAATGAAAATAGAAGCTGTTTAACTTGGAGTTTTCAGTCAGGACAACAGCTCTACTACCTGTAGTTTATCTCTCATTATCTTTAAATTTAGGTGGCAAAATAATAATACCAAAAAGTAAAGACAATTTTAAATACGTATGCACCTAACCACAGTACCCCAAAATACATGAGACAAAGACTGGAAAAATTATGAGGAGGAATATACACTTCCACAATCACAGTAGATGACTTCAATACACCACTCTCAGCAATAGACAGAACATCTCAATAAAGAAAAACAGACCTTGAATAATACATTAGAGGAAATAGACATGATGAGTATATACAGAACTTTGCACTCCAAAATAGCAAGATTTGCATCCTTCTTGAGTGCTCATGGACCTGTCTGCCATATATAACAAATACTGGTTAATAGAACAAGTCTCAACAAATTTAGTAAGAATGAATTTATACAAAGCACTATTTCTGTCCATAATGCAATGAAGCTGGAAATCAATAATGGATAGAGAACTGAAAAATTCAGAAATACATAACATTGAAACAACACATTCAAATAATCAGTGGGCCAAAAAAAAATTGCAGGATAAATCAGTAAATATTTTGAAGTCAATGAAAATGAGAACACAACATATCAAAACTTCTGGGATTTGGTGATATCAGTGCTGAGAGGAAAATTTCTAGGCCTAAATGTCCATCTTAAAAATGAAGAGAGAGGTAAATCAAAGACCTAACTACACATGTGGAAGAATTAGATAAAGAACAGAAATTAATCCCAAAGAAAGCAGAAAGGAAGAAAGAACAAAGAATAGAGCAGAATTAAATGAAATTGAATACAAATAATAGAATTAACAAAACTAAAAAGTAAAAGAAGTATAATAAAATTGACAATCCCTTCACTACACTAACAAAGAAGAAAAAGTGATGATGCATATAAATAAAATGAAAAATGAGAAAATGGACAACACCACTGGCCTCACAGAAATAAAGGTAATGAAAGGAGGATACTATGAAAGACTGTATTCCAACAAGTAGAACAACCTAGATGAAATGAATGAATTTCAAGGGACACATAAGCAACCTACACTGATGGAAGAAGAAATAGAAGACTTCAACAGACAATCACAAGTAATGAGATTGAATCAGTCTTCAAAAACCTTCCAACAAGGCGGGCTACAGGGTGATTATCTGATGAGCACCAGTAGTTTGGAAGATCCCTAAGGGCCTAAGAGGGATATCAAGGGTTGTTTTTTGTTGCTGATATTTTGTTTATTGTTTTTTGTATTTTAGTCTGATTTGTTTCCTTTTTTCTTTTCCTTATCATTTCTACCTTATTTTTTTTTTCTTTCCTTCATTTTTCACTCTCCTATTTTCTGCTGCTTTTCTTTCATTCCACCTCTTATTGTTTGGTCTTGAGTTTTTCTTTTTCTCTCTTTTTCTCTTTTCTTCTCTTCTCATCATTCCAGACTTTTAATTCATTCCATTTTTCTCTATTTTGTTTCTTGTTTCATTTGTTCTACTTCACCTTTTTTATTCTTACTCTTCTTATTTTCTTAGCTCTTGTACAGTTTCTCTTCTGCCTTTTATTAATATTATTAATATGTTTTCTCTTCTTGTCATTTTCTTTTTCTCTGTTTTTAATATTTTTTCAAGGGAACACAGACAACTGCAAGGATATAGAATAAGATAATCCAATGGTCAAAAGAGAAACTTACCACACACATACACAAAACAACAAAACAAAACCCAGACTAGACAGAGAAGCTAGCCAACCAAATAAGTTCATCAAGGTAAACAGATCCAAAATAAAAAAATCAAGCCATACTAAGAAATAGGAAGACATTGTCTACTCTGAAAAACAAACTAAAAAATAGGAGGAGATGCAGAATGTGGAATGACTAATAAAGGATGTCTAAACAAATATCATGAAACAACTTGATGAAGTGAAGGATGAGATGAAGGATATTAAGAATAAACTGGGGCAACATACTGAAAAAATTTTAAACATACATAAAAAAATAAAGGATCTGTTGGTGATGAATTGCACAATGCAAGAAATAAAAAATATTCTGGAAACCCCTAAAGGCAGATATTAATAGGTAGAGGAAAAAAAATCAGTGATTTCCAAGAGAGTACATGTGAAATCAGATAGATAGTATAACTTATATATTAAAAGATAGAAAAAGTCCGACATGGACTAAAGGATTTGAATGACAACACAGAAGGCACAAACATTTACATTATGGCCATCCCAGATGGAGAAGAGAAGGGAAAGAGTCAGAAGGAGTGTTGGAAGAAATAATGGCTGAAAATTTCCCTACTCTTTTAAGTGATATGGACTTAATGTCAGAAAGTGAAGCACACCCCAAACTGCATAAGCCTTAATAGACTTAACGCAAGACACATTACTAAATTGTCTAATGCTCAAGGCAAAGAGATAACGCTGAAAACAACAAGAGAAAAGAGGTCGATCACATACAAGGGAAGCTTGACATAATTAGATTTACATTTCTTATCTGAAATCATAGAGGAAAAAGGCAGTAGTGTGACATAATTAAGATGTTAAAAGAAAAATAAAACTGTCAGTCAGGGATACTGTATCCAGTAAAGCAGGCTTTTCTGGATACCAAATGAGGGAGAATTCAAAGTATTCACAGATAAACAAATTAAGAGTGTGTCAACAAAAAACCTGTTCTTTAAGAAATACTACAAGAATTCTGCAGGTTGAAAGGGGAAAAAAACAAGAGATAAAGGATTGGAGGATAGTGTATGAAGGAAGGTTATTGGTAAAAATAACTAAAAAGATTAAAAGCAAAATAAAAACAACATATGACATATATAAACCTAAAGAAAATATGGCTATTGTAAGTAATGGCTTGAAAGTAAAAATGTTGAATGTTAACAGATTAAGCTCTCCAATCAAGATACACAGATTGGCAGAATGGATAAGGAAATATGATCCATCTACATATTGTCTACAAGAAACTCAACTTGGACCCAGGGACACAAACAGGTAGCAAGTGAGTGGTTGGAAAGTAATTTTACTTGCAAACAGTAACCAAAAAAGGATGGGAATAGCTATACTAATATCAGACAAAATGGTGTTTAAATGTAAACCTACCTTAAGAGACAATGAAGGACACTATATATTAACAAAAGAGAAACTATATCAAGAAGAAAGAAATCATAAACATTTCTGCACCTAACCAAGGCACCTCAAAATACATGAGGCAAACACAGGAGAACTTAGTGGAGAGATAGATGACTACAATTATAGTGGGGAATTTTAATACACCGTTATTACTATTAGATAGACCATCTCAACAGAGGGTCAACAAAGAAACAGAGACCTTGAATAATATGTTAAAGGGTGTATTTGATGTAATAGATATAAAAGAACATTATACTGAAATAGAGTGGGATATACATTCTTCTCAAGTACAAATGGATCATTCTCCAGGATAAAAGACATGCTAGGCCACAGAACAGCTATTAATTAATTCAGAAAGATTAAAACTATACAAAGCTATTCTTCTACCACAATGAAATGAAGCTGGAAATCAGTAAGTGGCAGAGAACCAGATTAAATACAAAGATATGGAAGTTAAAGAACACACTCTTAGGCAATCAGTGGGTCAAAAAGGAAATTGTAAAAGAAATCATTAATAACCTTGAAATAAATGAAAATGACAAACACAATGTATCAAAACCCATTGGATGCAGCAAATGTAGTGCTGAAAGAAATTCATATCATAACTGCCTCTCTTAAGAAAGAAGAAAGAGCTAAAATCAAAGACCTAACTGTACACCTGGAGGAATTCAAAAAAGAATAACAAACTAATCCCAAAGGAAATAGAAAGAAGGAAATCACAAAGATTAGAGCAGAACTAAATGAAATTGAAAATAAGAAAGCACTAGAAAAAATTAACAAAACCAAAAGCTGGTTTGTTGAGAAGATTAATTAAATTGACAAACCTTTAGTTAGACTAACAAAGAAAAAAAGAGAGAAAATGCAAATGCTTAAAATAACAAATGAGGAAGAGGATATAATGACTGATCCCACAAAAATAAGAGGATATTTTGAAAAATTGTATTTCAACAAGATGGATAACCTAGATGAAATGAACAAATTTCTAAAAATCACAAGCAGCTTATCTTGAAGAAAGAATTTATTGATGAATTCAACAGACCAATCACAAGTAACAAGATTGAATTAGTTATAAAAAATCTTCCAATTAAGTAGTGCACAGGACCAGATGGCTTCACAGGTGAATTCTACCATTCATTCTGGAAAAAACTAACATCAATCCTGTTTATAGTCTTCCAAAATTAGAAGTGGGGGAAACATTTCCTAACTCATTAAATGATGCCAACATCACCCTAATACCAAAGCTAAATAAACATGCCATAAGGAAGGAAAACTAGACCAATCTCTATTGAAACTGGATGCTAAAGTCCTCAACAAAATTCATGCTAAACATATTCAAAACATCAAATATATTATTTACCATGACCAGGTAAGTTTCATCCCTCATATGTAAGGATGATTCAACATAAGAAAATCAATCAATTTAATACACCACATTAACAGATTTTTAAATATCAATTGATCAACTCTGTTGAGGTAGAAAAAGCATTTGACAAAAACCAGCACCCTTTCCTGATTAAAAAAAAATAAAACTTTAAAAGGTAGGAATAGAAGGGAATTTCCTCAACATGATAAAGGTTATATCTGAAATTACTCACAGCTAACATCATATTCAATGGTGAAATGCTAAATGTTTTCCCTCTAAAAACTGGAACAAGTCCAGGATGCCTACTGTCAGCTCTCTAATTTAACACTGTGTTAGAAGTACTTGCTTGAGCACTTACCAAGGAAAAAAGATATAAATGGCTTCTAGTTGAAAAGGAAGAGTTAAAAATTTTACTATTTGCAGATGTCATGATTGTATACATAGAAAGTGCTGTGAAACCTACAATAAACCCACTAGAGTTGATAAATGAGTTCAGCAAAGTGGCAGGATATAAGATCAGAATGCAAAAACCAGTAGCATTTCTGTACAGCACTATTGAGTAATTTTAGAAAGAAATCAAGAAAAAATTCCATTTATAAAAGTAACTGAAAGAATCAAATAACTAGAAACAAACTTAACTAAAGGTATAAAGGACTTGTACGCAGAAAACTGCACACATTGTTAAAAGAAATCCAAGAAGACTTAGATAAATGGAAGAATTTTTCTGTTCATGGATTGGAATACTAAGCATCATTAAGATAGATGTCCTACCAGAATTGATGTACGGATCTAACAAATCTCAATAAAAATATTTTTTTTCTGAATTGGAAAAGCTAGTTATGAAATTTATTTGGAAGGGCAAAGAGCCTTGATAGTCAAAGACATATTAAACAAGAGAAACAAAATTGAAGGAACACACTAGCTAATTTTAAAACATATTACAAAGCTTCAAAGGTCAAAACTGCATGGTATATGCATAAGGATAGTCATACTGGCCAATGGAAAAGAACTGACTGTTCTGATATAGATCCTTGCATATATGATCCACTGTTACTCAAAGAAACCACAAAACCCACTCAACTGGGAAAGAATGGCCTCTTCAATCATTGGTGCCTGGAAAACAGGAAATCCTTCCTAAAAGAATGAGAGAGGATCACCATCTCATACCTGGTACAAAAATTAACTCAATATGGATCAAAGATTTAAATTTGAGTGAAGATCACAAAGTTCCTAAAAGGTAATGTAAGGAAGCATCTCCAAGATCTTGTAGTAGGAAATGGTATCATAAATTTTACACCCAAAACATGAGCAATGAAAGAAAAAATTGATAAATACCACTTCAAAATTAAACATGTTTGTGCTTCAAAGGAGTTGGTCAAGAAAGTAAAATGACAGCCAATAGAATGGGAGAAATTATTTGGTAACCATCAATCTGATAGGGTCTGTAACAGTGGCAATGTTTATAAATTCCAAAAATAGATATTGGATTATATTTGCAAACTGGTCTGTACCTGGGGTGTTTAAATTTTGATTAAGGCTTTGATTGGGCCACATCAGGAGGATGTCACAGAAAAAACTACATGGCAAAGAGTTGGAATTTTGAGCCATAGCCTGGAAAGTAAGCACACAGAGGAGCAGAGAAGCTGAGCCCAGAGAGAATTGAGCCCTGGGAAAAAAGACAGAGCCAGTTGCCTGATAGTCTACAGCTGGCCTTGTGGAGAGAGCAGGGCAGCTGAGCCTGGACAGAAACAAGCCCCTGGAAGAGAGGACCCAGGAAGCCTGACCTCTTGTCAGATGTTGGCAGTCATCTTGCTCCAAAACATGGCAACAGACTTTGGCGAGGGAAGTAACTTAAGCTTTATGACATGGTAATTGCAAGCTTCTACCCCAAAGAAATACCTGTTATAAAAGCCAACAGATTTTTGATATTTTGCATCAGCACCCCTTTGGCTGACTAATATAGGGACTTCATATCCGGTTTATAAAAAGAAATCCTACATGTTAACAAAAAGACAGGCAACCCACTTGAAAAATGGACAAGAGATTTGAAAAGACACTTCTCCAAAGAAGAAATACAATATGTATAAAACACATGAAAAGATGCTCAGCATCCATAGTTATTAGGGAATTGCAAATCAAAACTAAAATGAGATATCATCTTAAACCCATTAGACTAGTGGCTTTTGAAAACACAGAGGACTACAAATGTTGGAGAGGTTGTGGAGGAAAGGGAACACTTAAGCACTGCAGTTGGGAATGTAGAATGGTGCAGCAATTATGAATGACAGTTTGTAGGCTCTTCAGAAAGATAACTATAGAACTACTATATGATCCAGCAATCCTAATTCTGGTTATATACCTAGAAGAATTGAAAGCAGGCACTCAAACATATATATCCTCAACAATGTTCATAGTGGCATTATTCAGTCTTGCCAAAAGTTGGAAGCAACCCAAATGTCCATTAACAGAAGAATGGATACAAACTATGGTATATACATACAATGGAATATTACTCAGCCATAGAAAGAATGCAGAATTAGCACACAGGAAAACATGGATAATCTTGAAGACCTTATATTGAATAAAGTAAGCCAGGCACTGAAAGACAATTACATGAGCACCCTGATATGACTTAAACAAATGAGCAGACCCACAGACCTTGTGTCTGGAAGATAGATTATCAGGAGAAAAAAGGGAAGTAGAAGGTGATGATCTGATGCCCATAGGAGCAAAATCTATGTTAAGTTCATAGGGTATGGTTGGGCAGTGGATATGCATGAGAGTGGTGCAGTGATGTGATTGGATTTGGAAGTGCTTGTCTGTGAGTGGGAGTACGGTGGTGAGGTTGGATAGGACTATCCATTGAACTGGGGGTAGGGTTGGAGAAGGAGCATGTGAACAATTGTGGTTTGCAGATCTGTGGTTAAAACTACAATATTGAGAATGTTCTTTTGGCAAATATGGTAGGGGAGGGTTACTAGTATAGGGAGTCAGGGTTAGGGGATATATGGGATTGGTGCACCTGAGAAATACTTGTATAGAATATGTAAGTGTTCATCTTGTTATAGTTTTTTATCTTAGTAGGTGGATATACACACAATAAACAAGAAAATATTAAACTCCCATCATGTGGCATCCTGCTATGTTTTCAACTGGAAATAAAAGAATCACGCAAGAACATAGGCAGTGCCAGTAAAAGAAAACAGACTAGTGTGTCAAGCCCTCAATATTATTGTAAGTAAACATGACTCTTATTCTTCAAAAATTCAAATAGTGATTACCATACATTACAAGCGGAGGGGAAGGGAAGATTGGAACAGATGGAAGATAGGCCATTTGTTGAACATTCAAATTATTGTGCCTGATCTTGGAATAATGGACAAAGTTCACTTTAAATTTTGTCAAAACCTGTGAAAGTATATGGTTGAAAATGAAAACCTTAATGTAAACCATTGGCCATTGTTAGTAATAATGCTATAATATTTTACATCAACTGTAACAAATGTATCATCTGTATATAAACTGTTATAATAAGGAAGAGGGGAAAAGGGATATGGTGTTGGGTATATAGGAATCTCCTATATTTTTTATGTGACTTTTGGGTAACCTAAGGCTTCCTTGAAGATAAAATTTTTTAAAAAGACATTGAGGTCAATGTTTTAAAATGATGAAAGATATAATGTGTAATTTTTATTTAAGTGTTTTATTTCTTATTTTATTTATTTTAAAACTATTATTTAGTTTTCTAATTAATTTTATTTGGTTATTTTGTTGGCTTCATTTTTTGAGAGGCTTTGAATCACAGAAGGATCAAAAGAGTGGCAGGGAAGGATCACATAAGCAAGGTGTCAGTAATGGGGTGGTGTATGGGGAGAGGTGGACTGGAGGCATGCCTCTAAGATATATGTATATATGCAAGCATTCATGGGGCATTGTCTCAGTTGTTGGAGACCCACAAATAACCAAAAGAATATTGAAGTCCCATCCTAGGGACTTCCGCTCCATCATCTAATAGGACAGCAAGAATTCCCCAAGTACAGGATCAGTGCCTAATGAAGGAAAAGTGACCATTTCACCAAGTCCTTGATATTGTTGATTGTACTTATGAACCTTTTCATGTGAAATTGAAACTTAGCCTAGTATTATATATTGCCAAAGGCTTACCTCCTGAAAACCTCCTTGTTGATCAAATGTAGCCTCTGTCTAATCCAAACTTATCATATAAACACACTACCTTCCCCTTGGCATGGAACATGACTCCTGGGGATGAGCCTCCCTGGCACTGAGGGATTATTACCAAGCACCAGCTAGTAATGCATCTGGCTAAAGACCTAGACCAAAAGGGGGAAATATTAAATAAAAATGAGTTTTTATGGTTAAGGGATTTTAAAGTGAATTGGGAGGTCATTCCAGAGATTATGTTCATTCATGTCTCAGCAGGATCTCATTGACTGTCACAATAAAGAGTTACTCAAACAGTGGGGTTCCTAAAGAGTCTAGAGGCATCCAGACACTATAAGTGGTTCAAACAAATTCAAGAAATTGGCACCCTGTCAATAAGCCTTATTTTAGAATTTATGTTCCCCAGTCTAAGAGAGTTAGAATCATTTATAAGTTCCCTACACATTTCTCCTGTGCCACCTTTATTTGAACCTGTATTTAGAAGTATATGTGTTAAATACATGTCCCAGAGACATAATCCTTGGTCCATTCATGTGACTCTTGAGTCCTGAATGTCAGCAGAGTTGCAACACTTACGTTCCAGTTCATTTGACTCTCCCAGGTCAACTAACAAGGAGGTGATGATGGACAATGCCCATTCCAAGGAACAGAGAGTTTCTGCAACTGCAAACAAGATAGTTTCATCCATCTACCCCATTAAATCTAAGCACCATCTCAATTAGAAACAGAGTTGTCATCACCTTCCCCAAATCTTCAATATTGGTGAATGAACAATGGACTAAAGTAGACTTATTATTATTCTATTATAAAATTACTATTTTTCTAGCAAAGGAAAATGTTTTATCATTATTGTAAAAGCAGTGGCCCCTAGAAGTTCTAAGGGGAGGGAAAGGGAAGAAGATGTGTAATATGGGGACATTTTCAGTACATTGGAATTGCCCTGTGTGGCACTGCAATGATGGACACAGGCCATTATATATTTTGTCATAATCTACAAAATTTTGCAGGGCAAATTGTAAAGTATAATGCAAACTATAGTCCATGGTTAGTAACAATGGTTCAATAAGTGTTCATCAGTTGTAACATATATACCACAATAATGAAAGATGTTGTTAATTTGGGAAAGTGTGGGAGGGGAGGAGTTGGGACATATAAGAATCTCCTATAGCTTATATAACATTTATGTAATCAAAATCTTCTTCAATAAAATTTTAAGACATTTAAAAAACAAAAAATGAAAAAATTCCAACCATGTAAAGCACAGGGCCAGATGAATACTCTGATAAATTCTACCAAACTTTACAAAAAGAAATAACATGAATCTTGTTCAAACTCTTCAAAAAATGAAAGAGGAGAAAACATTACCTAACTCATCATATGATGCCAACATCACATAATAACACTACAATTAAAGAAATTTACCGACAGTCTCTCTAATGAACTTAGATGCAGAAATCCTCAACAGCACACTTCCAAATCAAATGAATTGGACACCATGATCAAGTGAGTTTTATACCAGGTTTGCAAGGATGGTTCAATATTACAAAATCAATTAATGTAATACACCACATTAATAAATCTAATGAAAAAAAAATGCATGATGATCTCTACTGTCACAGAAAAGGCATTTGACATAATTCTGAATTCTGTCTTGCTAAAAACATTTCAAAAGATATGAACAGAAGGAAACTTTCTTGACATGATAAAGGACATATATGAAAAAACTCTGCTAATATCATATTCAATGGTGAAAGGCTAAATGCTTCCCCTCTATGATCTGCAGAAGACAAGAATGTACTTTGTTACCACACCTATTTGGAATTATGTTAGAATTTCTTGCTAGAACAGTTTGGCAAGAAAAACAAATAAAAGAATAAAAGACATCGAAATTGGAAAGGAAAATGTAAAATTTTCATTCTTTGTAGATGACATGATCCTATATACAGAAAGTCTTTTAAAAAACTACAACAAGTATTAGAGCTGATAAACAACTTCAGTAAAGTGGCAGGTTAGAAGATAATCATGCAAAAATCAATACTGTTCCATTATACTAACTATGAGTGATTTGAGGAAGAAATAAAAAACCCATTTACAATAGCAACTAAAAGAATCAAATACCTAGGAATAATCTTAACAAAAGATACAAAGAATTTATGCACTGAAAACTACAAAATATTTCTTAAAGTAATTCAATAAATCTTAAATTAATGGAAGGATATTCCATGTACACGGATTGGAAAACTAAACATAATCATGATGTCCATTCTACTTAAGTTATTTCCAGATTCAACACAATCCTAATAAAAATTATAAAAGCATATTTACAGAAATAGAAGAGGCAATTATCAAATTTATTTGGAAGGGTAGAGGTCTCCAAATATACGAAAACAACTTAAAAAGTAAAATGAAGTTGGAGGACTCATGCTACCTGACTTAAAAGCATAATACAAATGCTCCAAACTTTATGATATTGGCACAGGGATAGATATATTTTCCAATGGAGCTGAATTGCGTGTTCAGCACAAATAGATCATCACATCTACAAGAAAGTGATATTTGACAAGGATGTCAAGTCCACTGAACTAGGACACAAAGGTCTTTTAAACAAATGCTGCTGGGAGAACTGGATATCCATATCAAAATAATGAAAGAGAATTCGTATCTCATGCCTTATATAGAAATTAACTCAAGATGGATTTAAGACCTAAATATAAGAGCCAGAAACTTAAAGATCTTAGAAGATAGTGAATGACTTTTTGGTAGAAATATTCTCATGAACTTTACACCTAAAATGCATGCAGTGAAAGAAAATATAGATAAATGGGATCTCCTCAAAATTAAAAACTTTTGTGCTTCAAAGGAGTTTGTCAGCCAAGTGAAAAGGCAGCCTACTCAATGGGAGATGAATAGTTGGGAACCAGATATCCAATAAGGGCAAAATATTAAACATATATAAAGATGTTTTATTATTACAACTCAATAATAAAAAGACAACTCATTTATAAATTGAGTAAGTTACTTGAACACACATTTTTGCAAAGAGGAAATACATATGACTAAATCATATATGAAAAGATACTCAGCATCACTAACTATTAGGGAAATACAATTCAATAAGTACAATGGGATATCATTTCACACCTAACTGGCTGATATTAAAAAAACAAACAAACAGTAAACTGTAAATGTTGAAAAAAATATGGTGAAGTAGGAACATGCATTCACTGATAGCAGGAATGTAGAATGGAGCAGCCATTTTTGGGAATTATTTGGCTGTTCCTCAAGAAGCTAATTATAGGATTGCCATATGATCTGGCAAACCCACTATTAGGTGTATTCCCATAAGAATTGGAAACAGGGAGGCAGAGATATATGCACACCAATGTTCACTAAGGATATTAATCACAATTTCTAAAATATGGAAATAACTCAGGATAAAAATATAGTATATTCATATGATGGAATATTAGTCTGCTGTAAGAAGGAATGAAATTTTGAGACATGAAACAACATAGGTGAACTTGCCAGAATTTATGTTGAGTGAAATAATCCAACACAAAAGGATAAACATTGCATAATCTCATTGATATAAACTAAAAATATTGAGCATAGGTATGGAGGTAGATTCTTGATAGTAGGTGATGGAAGGGGAGTAGACATGGGTGAGCTGATGCTTAATCTACAGAATTTATTATTTGGTTTGTTGCTGCAAGTTTGGAAATGGATGGAATTGGTGGTGTGGAGATATTAGTGTAATTAACAGTGCTGAAAGGTGACTGTAAATGTGGTTGAAAGGGTTAAATTTTGGCCTGTCTGTGAAGCTAGAAGGAAAGCAAGAGGATAAGATGGTCAACTGTATAACTCAATGAATTCTGGGGTGGTTCAGAATTTTAGATAAAAATACAATATAAGAATGTTCTTTCAGGATCTATAAAATGGTACATCATTCATTCTAATCAAAACTTAAGAGTTAACTCTTGAAAACTTGCTTGTTACTCAAATATGGACTCTTTTTAAGCTAAACACAGCAAATAAACAGGCTATGTGCCTCCTGATATGGGAAGGGACTTCGTGGAATGAGCAACTTTAGCAATGATAGATTATTGCCAAATGCTAACCTGGGAAGCATTTGAAAAAGACCTTGATCAAAAGGGAAAAAAATAAAAAAAGAGTTTTTATGACTAATTGTATTCAAAGTGGAACAGGAAGTCATTCCAGAAGTTTCACTTAAGCAGGTCTCAGACAGCTTTGACCAACAGCCACAGTAAACAGAGCCTAAAACAAGGGTTCTCAAAGGGCTCTGGAAATGTCTGGGAAGCATAGGCAATGCACACAGCTTCATGAAATTAACACCCATTTGGCAGGTCCTATTTGCCA
>JAQZBX010041834.1:0-22196 GCA_029593785.1 Cabassous unicinctus | reverse complement strand
TACTAAAATTGAGGCCTAAACTACTCCAGCACATATTCCTGGTAGCAAGTGACTCACTCATCCCAACAGGAGACCCAGTTGCGAGGGGTTGAGTGGGGCAAGAAAAGGCAAATGTCCCAGCTGTCCCTAGTTCTCTGCCTTTTGGCCCCCACCCTTGCTGCTCACCCTCTTCAGAGTCTGAGCCTCTCTGGTCCTTTCAACATCATCAGTTACAAGGTGATGGCCCAGAGAGGAAATCCCCTGGCTTTCCTCTCATAGAAGGAGATAACCTATGGCATTGCCTTGTTACTATTATTGTACAAAATTGCTGGGGCTTGGGTTTTGACATTTTGTTTCCTACTCTTCAGACTATTTCGGTTTTCTTCTCTGCCAAGCAGAGTGCAGTTTTGAGAGCAAGAAGTGACTGTTCCATCTTCCTTCCTTGCCTCTTTACAAAGAGGGCACCTCCAGTCATTTTAAAGACTGAGAGGAACTTTTCCACATATATGGCACATGGTTCCTAATCCCATATGGCAAGAAGGAGGCTGAAGTGTGAACCTGTGTCATTTTCTGTGGAGATGTAAGAGCCTGCAGGAGGAGGGTTAATCTTTAAACTGGCTGACCTAGAAAAGCAAAAATAGATGAGCTTACCTTCATTCGCTATGCCTTTTCCACATAAAAAAAAATTTAGATGATAACCTTATGGTAAAAGAGGTTTATCTTTTTGCTGTGTTTCTCAATAAAATTTCAAATATATTTTTCCCACAGAAATGTTTGCTGCCAATATTAGCCCTTTTTAATTTTAAAGCAAATAGTAGAAAAATTCTTTAGGGCAAAATGAAGACAAGATTTCACTGTAGAAAAGACTCTATAGAATGTGATCTGAATGCAGTACAATCGACTATTTTAGGGGGAAACTGTTTAACCCATTCCTGTTAATAGTAATAATGCTAACTACCATTTCCTGAGTACATACTATGTGCTAGACACAATAGTAGGTGCTGTATTTATGTTCTCTCAACTTGTTCTCATGATAACCCTCAATATAGTCAGTGTAGGTATTTTCCCATCTTGTGAATAATGGAAATGAGACTCAGAGATGTTAAGGGACTGCCTGTGGCCAAGCCTGGATCAAGTCCCAGCACCTTCTTTTCACCATATCCATTAATGCAATCAAAATAGAGCACTAGCTTTTCCTCATAGACTACCTAGGCTGGTCTTGGTTACTTTTAGTTTAATTTCAGGTTTCTCAAAAATTTTAGTACCTCATTTTTAAAAGCCCCCCCCCAAAAGTCCAGTAACTATTCAAAATGACAGTGAAAATTTACCAAGAATATTGCTCAGAAATTGCAGGTAAAGGCAAACCTCTGTGCTAGGAAGAAGGTTCAGAGTCAGTACTGAGCCTCAGGGCAACGATGTATCTCAGCCCTTAAAGATGTAGCAGAGCTGGGAAGGCAGCATTCTAGCTGGCTTTGAGAGCGAGCTGCCTCCAGCCTTGTGTGATTTAGCTGACCTCCTGAGATGCCCTCTGTTGTTATCACCAGGAATCAAGATAAACACCTGCTTGGCTGTCAGTTAATTACTATGCTTTTAAAAGGGAGAGCTCTGAGTATCTATCTTAGTTATACCCATGTAGATATTTACAGAGTGTGCCGTCTGATGAAACCAAATTCAAATATTAAGATGCTCCTAACCAGTTTTGGGATGGGAGAAAACAGCACCTTCATTTCTTCTTCAGAAAATGTATGGCATGTAAATGACTCTATGATGCCCTTTGTTCCACGTGTGTGTGTCTGTGTGTGTGCTATATTATAAGTGAAGTAATAGATCTTGTACTGAAAATCCGGCTACCTCATAAATACACCATTTGCAGAATTTGATTACTAAACTTTCTTTTATTTTAAGGTTAATTAAATTAGAGGATGAAAACCAGAGCAAGGAATCCTTTATTTCTAAGAGTAAGTTTTAATTTTTATTTGCAATTGCTTCTGAAATATTGCTTAATGCTAAACAGGCAACTCATTTTCTTTTTCAGGAAGCCCTTCCTATACCATTCTTCTTTTCCAGTCAGTCTGCTTCCTTTAGTTTCAATTTTCAAATAGTGTAGGTGTTGATTCTATAGCATTATAGGTTGTATATTTTGAACCAGAAAAAAGCATGATTAGTCACTTCAGCAACAGCCATTCAAAGCCTACAATTTGGACCAGGCAGAAAGATATTTCTTTTCATCACAGATGATAAAATGCCTGCTATTTCCAGTATTAGCTCTACCCGCCATTTGGGCTGTAGAGGTCGTTGTAGTGAGATTACATTATTACACTGGGTAAGTTTGATGCTAGGTGGTTTGTGGGCTGGGTGTTAGCCGGTTGTGGGTGTTAGCTCACATTCTGCACTGCCCGGCGCTCTCCCAGCCTGCACTGTAATGAGTGGTACCAGGTTCCTCCGGTTAATTGAACCTGATGTGTTAGGAAAAGGGAATAGAGCGTTGGTAGATGATAGAATGTGCTGTGAATGGCTTATTGGCTATTTCTGCCCGCTGCTATCACTACCAGTTTTTTCATTAGTTATTTTTTGAAGGGTATGGAAAATGGTGGTAGAGGAAATGTAACGTAATGTAATGCTGAGCCTCTCACTGGGACTCTACATCCTCAGAGACGCCGGTGTTATGAAGAGAACTAAAGTGACCTCAGCCCTCTCTGCTCAGCCTGGCCCTCCTGGGGCCACGTCCGCCTCTGCCTTGCTTGGCCCTTTGCTGTGGCTTCCTCTCGGGGGGAGAGGAGGAGGCAGAGAAGACCTGCAACGTCCCCTCTAGGGCTGCCTCCTACCCCTTCACCCTCTATCTTCCTTCCCACTTTTCCACACTTGCTTTACCTACTCTTTTCTTCCCCCACGTGACTCCTTCATTTGTTTTTCTTCCATCTGCCATTCAACAGGAGAAAACCCTCACTTTTTGCCTCTGTGCCTTGGTTCACATTACCATCCATGCATGTACATGCTCACTCGCCCATGTATTTGTTCATTTGTTCAGCAGACGTGTACTGGGAGCCGCCCCTGTGCCAGGCATCTTAGGGCACATAGCGGTACCCCAGACATGTCCAGACCCTTACACAGAGGCTAATTTAGTAACCACTCAAGTCATCAGGGGGGCTCCAGCTTTGGAGAGAGCTACAAAGGAGAGTGCAAGGCTGTGGACTGCCAGGAGACCAGCTGAAGCAAAGTAACAGCCAGAACAAAGGCTCTGAGCCTGGAGGACAATGAGAAGGTCGGGGGAACAGTTTCCCTGGAGTGTGAGGGAAGAAGGAGGTAGAGAGGCCGGCAGGGCCTGAACTCGTTCACCACACAAGAGCTCCATCTAAACTCCCCGGGCCTCGCTGTACCTGCCAGAGCTATGATGCCGGCAGCTTGTATCACTGATGTGATAGGGGTTGAGGCAATCAAGTTGAAAAATTTTAGTGCTGTGGGAAAATATAAAATCCACTTTAATTATATTTGTATTCAAGTTAAATTTTTATAGAAAGTATGTATTTATATGATATGTCACAAAAGCAGGGGGATCTAATGTTCTCTTTTCTTGTATAATATGGTCATTTGCTTGTGGTCTTTGCATAATATTTTGATGGCATATGTCAGCCATCTTGTTTTATGTATGTGCAAAATGGAATTCATTATCATGAAGTGTCATCTCTCTTTTATTCTGTAACCTGCAGAAAGTCTAATGTACATATGAGTGAACCAAGTTTTAGACTGTTCTGCTGCCGTTTTATTTTAGCAAGGCACGTAGGGCTAACGTTCTTAGCACCAGCAAATGATATTTATTTACTTAAGTCCTACACTGGGCCATGGAAGGACAATTGTTAGGGGCATAAAACATAATCTGGGGACCCTGCTTCTGTATGATGAATTTGTGGATGCCATTTCCTCCTGGAGCGGTGCATCTGCCTTACACTATAATAGTACATGAACCTGTAACCCTTCCAAATTGGTGATAACCACTTGTACGTGTTATATTTACAGCTGAAGATGGAAAAGGTGTTTTATCTGCCTTAGACAAAAGCTCTACACATAATGCATGCCCAGGTAATCTAGATTAAGGAAAACTACTCCCTTTTAATATTTTGACTCAAACTCCTTGCAAAGTAAAACTGACTCATAATTTTGTTTTCTTTCACCCCCCCCCCCACCAAAGGTTCTGTAGATGAACTAATAGATGTGAAACCTGAAGAAAGGGGTAAGATTTAAGCATTTCTTGGGGGTTATATTTAATTTTTAATTTGTTTTTTACATGCAGGAAAATAATATTTTTTTGAATATTTTCATTTCCAAGCAAATTGTTTTTAGGTGGCTGTCATATGTCTTTATAAATGACCTAAAATATGCCCAAACACAAATTAGTAACTGCGATCCATCATCTTTAGTATAATTAATTTCATAATGTCCAAACTGCTAAAGTTCAAACTAAAGCTAACAGTCATTATGTCAAAGGTTGCATGCTATAGTAGAAAAAACATGGCCTTCAGAATCACAGACCTGGCTTTGAACCCTGGTTCTACCATAAATGACCTGTATGGCCTTGAGTACTTTGCTTCATACTTAAACTCTCTAGGCCTCCGTTTCTTTCATTTGTAAAATGGAGTCATTAGCAACAGTCTTGTGGGTTATGTCGGGATTGGAGATCAAGCATGTAAAGGGTCTTTCACCATCACTGACACAGGAACACTTCGAATTATAACCAGTTGAGCTAGCAGTACTAGGAATATTGTCCAGTGTTGCATATGTTGAGTCTCTATCGAACCCTAAACATGGGGAGAGTTTTCCTGGCCAAGTCCCACACCTAAGTTCACTGGACCTAAACTTACTTTCTAAATGACTCCCCAGAAGAGAATCCACACCATGGATTTGGATGAGACATGTATAGTACTAAGTGATCCCAAGAAATTGAGTCTGTTCCGCCGTATCGTAGGCCGTGCCCTCCCTCCTACAAAAGGTTTCCTTCTAATGATTTACTGTGAGTCCAGATATACCCTGAGACTCCAGATCAAACTCTAGATCATTCCTTGCCCTCGTGGCTGGCACGGTCTGCACTGGTCCTCCAGGTTTCTTACAGGACTAGAATTCAGCCAAGGTTATTTCAGGGGCCCCAGGTGATCAGGGCCGTGGACTCTCGGCTCTGAGCTTGATTTGGATTTAATTTCCACAGTGTGAGAGGAAGGAAGTCTCTGGAAAACTGAAGATACTGGTTAAAGTTTTTTTCGAAGAATGAAAGACACCACAACTAAGGCATTAATTTTCCAGGGCTTAGGAATATAGACTTGAGGGCAGAAACCGGCTTTCCTTATTAATTTCATAACTCCAGGCAACACACTCTGCATTGTGCCTGAATGTGCCTACTTTATCAGAATGAATAGTCATTTGTATTCTGAGAGTAATGGATAAGCAATTAATGAAGATTGCCATACATGGATTCCATTTTCACGAAAACTTTTCCCCCTTGGCTTAAAAATAGAATAATTTGATGGCATAACTGCATTATCAATAAGTTATTTTTTGGAGGTAGAAATATTTCAACCTTACAAAAGTGAGAAAAAGACAATTATATAAGAGGCACTAGGTAAGCACTACCCCATTTTAGCAAGTGTTAACATTTAATAAATATATTTATATTCATACATATGCTTCAACTTATTTTGATAGAAAGATGGTTATTCCTATTATAACCAAAATCTTACTTATAAAATTAGCTCCATGCTTTCATTTTCACTCTATTGTATTTTTTCATATTTCATGAACTTAATTTTTTAATAATCCCATTGGTACAAAGAGTAAAATAATAAAAAGGTATACATTAAAAAAAAACAAAAAAACTGATTCCCATCCCTGTTCCTAATTTCCTCCCTATTCCAGAACTCCCATCACACAGTGTATCTTTACACAGACACAGGCTAATATGAATCTACATTCTCATGTGTCCTCTCTTCTTACAAAAAGCGTCCTTGGTTTTGGAATTTGATTCTTTTAACTTGTTAGTAATGGTACAATACTAACCTGCAGCCAGGCATTTCTTCACAGAATTACATCAGGCAAGCTGCTGCCTGAGCCCTGTGCTCCCTTTCATGAGCTTTCTCGATAGCATGTGCCAAGATACTTTGGACACGATAGATATATTTCTATTTATTTAAAAGAACTTTTATACCCCACTGGTTTATGGTTGCAATCTGTGTTAGTTTCATACAACAGCAGCTCATATACCTTTTTTTGAGCAGTCAGTGCAATTCTAAAGCTAGAGATAGGAATGTGCTCTCCCCTAAAATGTGTACTTGTTCTCCGGCAGAAAAATTGATTTATAAATTTTCTCAGTTAAATACAATGTCAAATAATTTCTCCTTTCCCTTTATCACTTCTAAGCCACAAAGCCTTTCTTTATGAAGGAGCTATTTTTCCCTGCTGTCAGCCACCTCTTCTTTGTTGTCACCCTATAGGGCAATATCAGCTTACGTGGCCACTGATAAACAGATATTCTCTCAGTGGACAGAGAACTTGAGGTGACTGAATACAAGAACACTCATTAATTTGTTGACTTCAAAATGTGCACCCTTTGGAAAACTGCTGAAAGGCCCAAATCCTGAATTTAAAATGCTGCTTATAATATGCAAGACATTAAACAGTCAAGAAATGAAAAGCACTGACTCCAGGGATGGCTGACTTTATAGGGCGTGGGGGCTGTCAGCTCTGGCACCCTGCTGCTTTGGGGCTGATGCACTCCCAGCGGTAATTCTGTTGGTCAAGTAATGGCCAAGCCATGGTATAACGCTTTCAGAAAGCAGACCACTTGCGACTAAAGCCACAATTCTCAAGGAAAATCATGCTGCTTCAGTGTCGTAATGAAATTTGTTTTCTCCTACTAAATAGATAACATAATAGAAAACCAATATTGGCTGCAGTTTATTAAATGTTTTAAGTGAAAAAGAAGCTTAGTGTGATATTTTGAGGTACTTGAAAGTGGCTCTGAAATCACGTTGTGACCACATGGGGCCATCCTGACCTCAATTTATTTATAACTCATAGAATTCTTTATAGTCCTCAGAGTTTTGCTAGGAAAATAACTAGCAGGTAACTGAACAAAAAGCGGTGGTATATTCCATTTATATGAAATGTCCAGAATAGGTATATCTGTCTGTCGAGACAGAAATCAGATCGGTGGTTGCTAGGAACTGAGAAGAGGGAGGAACAGGGAGCAGCTGCTTAATGGGCATGGAGTTTTCTTTTAGGATAATGAAAGGTTTTGGAACTGGATGGGAGTGGTGGGTACCCAGCACTGTGAAAGTACTAAATGCCACTGAACTGTACAGTTTTAAATGGTTAATTTTACATTATGTGAATTTCACTTCAGTAAAAAATTGTTTTTTAAGTGGTGAGATAAAGCAGAAGAGAGAAGAATTTCAACTCACCTAAATCTCATTACTTGAGATTACCCAAAAAGCCATTAATTGAACCAACTTTTAACATTTTTTAATCGTCCAGCTTGCCCCCATAATTATCTAATTCTCTGGGCCATTTTGTCTTTTGCTACTTCCTTGATTACTACCTCTAGATGCGTAGTTCTTAATTGTGGCTTCACGTCAGAACCACTGAGGAGCGTGTTCAGTAGCTGCTGGAGGTCTGGGTGAGAACCTCCAGCCACAGTGATGATGCATGTCTGTCTCAGGGCTGCTTTCCCCTGGCTTGTGCAGGGTGGTCTTCTGCAGTCATCCATTTATTCCTGACTAGGGATCTTTTTAACTTCTGCACAGGCAGTGTGGCAAATGTGAAGCTCCTTACCTGTTCTAAACTTTCCCTCCTCCCTGTCCTCCACGTCCTGCTTTGATCCTTTCCTAAAACAATGCTACACCTTTCAAATCAAGCACTGCTGTTACAGAGAAGGGTTTATCCCTGGCCCCCGTTTCACCTTTTTCCATAAGATTGCTTGGTTGTTAAGATCTAACACTAAAATGGAAGAAAAGGCTTAGGAGTCGTCAACAGTGTTACTGCCTACTCTGGGTCTGGCACTGTTGGTTTGGTTTTCCTGGTTTTTTTTCTTTCTTTCTTTCAGATGGTAGGTAAGGTGTTTTTCCTCCGTCCGTTCTTATAATCTATGTCCTTCTTTCACCAGAGGGGGGGTTTAAAAGCAGTATTCTTGAATTCCAAACAAGTACAATTTGTTGCCAGAGCCTTTTATAATTTAGAATATATTTTCTTGTTAGCCATTTTTGTAAGGTGGTTTCCTACCCTCCTTCCCTTCTTTCCCCCATACTCTCTTTTGGGTGATTGAGGATAGTGTTGGTGTTTGGGGTTTTACATCTGTACTGCAAGTGTGCAGTCTTGACGATTAGTCATAATGTCAAGAGTGGGACCAGGGAGAAACCCAGAGAAACAGTCTTCCTGTTTCACATAGAGATGAAGGTAAATTAAGTGACATTTATCTGTTTGTTTTCCTGTGCTCTTGTTTTCAGTCTATGAAGTTATGTTTCCATTTTCTGTGTTCCTAATTTATGCTGAGGTCATGAAACTCAGTATGATTTGAAAAATATTACCTGGGTGGGCTGGCACCAGTTGCATACGTTGGCTTTTTGTTACCCAAACTCTGCCTAAACTTAAGAGAGTCCTCTGGATGTCAGCATTCATACAGATAGAGCTCATCGGTGTAGGATCAATTCTCCTAGGAAACATTTTCCCAGGGGCATGGAGGTTTTATTTTTTAGTACCTGAACAGTGTAATACAAATGTACTGAGTGGACCTACTTTCTCAGCCACTCCATCTTGGTGCCTGCAGCTGCAAGATTTGCCTGGCTGCTGATGAGGGCCATTTGACCTTAGAAACCCTTGAAACTTTATGAAAGCTTAAATGTTAGTTTAAGCTTTTTTGTGAGATCCTTAATAGGTTCTGAAATGAAAGTAGTATGCTGTAGTGAGAAAACACCTTGACCTGTGAGCCCGGAGTCCCAGCAGATGTTCTTTAACCAGTAAGTTTTATGACCTTGGGCAGGTCATCTAATTTGGATGTCTTTTTTCCTCATCTATAAAATGAGTTAGAGAACATGATCTCTAAGATCCCTTTCAACAATAGCCAAGAGGTAGAAGCAACCCAAGTGTCCATCAACAGATAGATAAACAAAATGGGATATAGATATACAATGAATATTGTTCAGCCATAAACAGGTACAGAGTTGTGATACATACTACAACATGGGTGGACCTTGTAGACATCGTGTTGGGTGAAATAAGCCAGACATAAAAGGACAAACATTCTATGGTTTCACTTATATTAAATACCTAGAGTAAGCAAATTCATAGAACAGAAAGTAGACCTGGGGCCATAGGGCTGGGAGAAGGGGAATGGGGAGTTACCATTTAATGGGTGCACAGTTTGTTTGGTGTGATGAACAAGTTTTGGTAATAGTTGGTAGTGATGGTGGCGCAACATAGTGAATATACTTAATATTACTGAATTGTGCACATGAAAGTGGTTAAAATGGGAAATTTTGTATTGTATGTATATTCCCATAATAAAAAAAAATTTAAATATCCCTTTCAGAAACAAAAAAAAAGTATGATTCTTCTCTTTGGGCATCTCACTGGAAGGAAACAGCAGGTTCCCAGACAGTGAGACAGGATAGCATGTTTAAGAAATGGAAGTAGAGGAGTTTTGCTAAATTGTGGGCTTCCCATAGACAGGGATGATGGGATGCTGAAAGGCTTGCATTAGAGGTGGACTATAGAGGCCTGAAGGCCACTCTAAGGAATGTTACCTTGCTCAGTAGTTAGGGGGAGCCATTGAAAGTTTTTGAATAAGAAAGTAATCTCACAGCCATGCTGAAGCAAAGGTACACAGTGAGAGAATTCCTTTTATGGAGTGCCAGCAGCCTCACCCATGGACAGACTCCTAAGGGCTTAGACAGGAATTTGTCTTCAGAGTTCAGGAAAGAACCTGGAATTTGTCTTCAGAGTTCAGGAAAGAACCTGGAACCTGGAATCTCTGGAGATAGAGATTAGAGAATTCTCCAAGGTGAGACTGGAACCCTAGGAATAGATAAAATCTTCCATAGAGAATGTAGGGAGCGGAGATGTGATGCCTTGGGATAAAACCTTAAGGACAGGGAGTGGATCTGGCTCAAGTGGTTGAGCGTCCACCTCCCACGTGGGAGGTCCTGGGTTTGGTTCTTGGTGCCTCCTGAAAAAACAAAAACAAACAACAAACAAAACAAATGAAAAAATCAACTCAGGTAAGCCAATGTGGCTCAGTGGTTGAGTGCCAGCTTCCCACAGACAAGGTCCTGGGTTCAATCCCGGGCCCCCGGCACCTCAAAAAACACACACAAACAAAAAACCATCTTAAGGACAACTACAGTAGGAAGAGTCATCAGAGAGGGTATTGTCAAGGAGATAGGAGGACATCCAAGAGAGCTACCTCATGGGGACTCCCAGAAGATGGCAGCATTTCCAGACCTCAAGGCCTAATGAAAAAGAACTAGCATTGGCCAAGAGGATCTTGCCAGCTACCTTCCAGAGAGCCATTTCAGCACAGGGTGAGGGAAGAACTTGATTAGAGGCAGCTGAAAAAGAGTGGTAACAAAGAAGAGTGGCCGTGGAAGAAAGAAGAAACCAGAACAGTATCTTGAAAGAGGATCGCATATCAAGCAAAGGTTTCATTATTTGGGAGATTTGCATGTGTGTTCCGAGGCTGGGGAAGACACATTGGAGAGTGAAAAGACTAAAGATGCTGGAGCTGAATAATGGCAGAAGCAGGCTCCTGAAAGGAGGGGCAGGGGCTGGGACACAGAGAAGGCTAATTTCAGGGAAAAAAAAGGATGATGCGTGAAGGGTCATAGGGTTGTAGGCAGAGAGGTGAGAATTTGAGAACATCATTTCTGTTGGCCTTTATTCTTGTAGCAATATCCAAGGTTAGGTTATCTGCTATGAAAGTAAACATGGAGATGTGAGAGCCTGCAAGAAAGTGAAGAGGCTTGGAGTAGCATCTGTGACTTTGGCACCTGAAAGCTCCACAACCTTTGTCCATCATCCCAGTAACAGCACTTACTCGTATATGTGGGGAGAACCGATGACTCCAGTTGCATAGCTTCTACCAGGCTTCTCTTAAAGAGCTTATTCCATCTCTGTGTAATGTCCCCATTTTCTCTCGGTTGAGTTGAATTCTTTTCAAAGAAAATGATAAGGTGATTCTTAAGAGCCAGCTGACTAGTGTTATTTCTCAAGTCTCAACTTGTCTGGTTTCCGACCTAAACCTGTCGTTTTCTGCTTGTAATTAAGTGTTTTGTACAAGTTATGTATAGCAGTTTCAAGCATGTTAATTATCAATGCAGTAATTGGGAGGTTTCTCTTTTCTGGTTCAAGTCAGTGCCAGTTTCATTGCTCTTACATCTGAGAAAAGTCACACAGCTAGCAGGAGGTGGTCCTGGAACCCTGCCTCAGGTCTGGTGCTCATTCCATCCTTCCTGGATCCTCCTGGGTCTGGGTCTCACCCTCAGGGTCATTCCTCGATTTGCCCTGTTTCCCAGTACTCTCATGCTTGCCCTCAGGCAAACCAGGCCCAGCTTTCCTTTGTTTCCCACAGTTGTGTTTCAGCAAGTAGTAAGTTCTCTTAAAAGAGAAAATGTTTGCTGTACAGTATGCATTAATTATTAAATAACCAGGACACTAAATAATAGGCCAAATTCAATGATAGACCTTAGTATAGGCAAAATCCCTATTTGGAACAGGCTGTAAACAATCTTATCTTCACCAACTGTCCCTCCCTCATTTCTGTCACAAAATTTGAGTTTGATAGGATACAGTGTTAGTTAGGAATTTTTTGGTTGCAAGTGTCAGAAACCCTTCTTTAAATAGTTTAGGATGGAAAAAAAAAAAAAAAAAGACTGTATTGGTCCATGTATCTAGAATACACAGTGGTGTACGGGCTTCAGGCAAGGCTGGATCCAGGGGCTTAGACAGTGTTCTCAGGACTCTCTCCAGTT
The DNA here is from genome assembly GCA_029593785.1 of Cabassous unicinctus. Classification (NCBI taxonomy): domain Eukaryota; kingdom Metazoa; phylum Chordata; class Mammalia; order Cingulata; family Chlamyphoridae; genus Cabassous; species Cabassous unicinctus. The sequence goes on along the minus strand of JAQZBX010041834.1, from coordinate 10,212 downwards.
CTTCATGCTGTTTCCCTCTCTGTGTGGCATCATTATCACTGCAGCCTCAGACCTGCGTCTTTAGATCTTGGGATGCCAAAGAAACAGCGACTCTCTTAATTCCAGTTTCCCTGTACCAGAGTCAGGGAAGCTTTGGCATGTGCCCATCCCTGAGCCCAGTCAGCACGGCCTGAGAAATGGAGGACCCTGACCAGCCCAGGCCACAGGTCTACCTGGGGTGGGGATGATGAGGCATCTTAAGTGGCATCTCACCAGGATGACCTAGAGGAGGTGTTTCCCCAGAGAGAAAGCTGGAGAAGAGGGAAGGGCTGCTCAGTAGGCAAAAACAGCAGAAGTCCACTACAGATAGCATAGCACAAAACCTAAACAGTAAAAACAAAGTCTGGTTATTTTGGAAGGCTCAAAGTTTATTATTTGTTGTTGCTAATGTTAGTCATTATCCTCCCTGGATTGACATCTAGATTGCAGCTGTGATGCTTCCCCCAGGGTCTGGCTTAGCAGAGGGTTGTAAAACTGCCTTTAGGAGGAATGCACCCAGTTTCCAATGCTCATCTAAGGGCATCTTTTCCCCTAGGGTCTGCACTTTGATATGAATGGGTTCTAATAAATGGATTTGGTTCAGTAGTTATTGGGTTGCAGTCAGACCAGAAAGCAAATCATGTGAAAGGGTCTGGGAGTCCAAGTCCCAACTGAAAGTAGGAAGTACAGAGATTTGTGAAATTATGTATGTAAAAAGGGAAATGCTGAGAGCTTGAGGATGCTTAGCACATGTGTTGGCAGCTACACCCTGGCATAGCCAAGGCTGCGTTCTAGCAGCTCCTTCCCTCACAGAGATGGGCTCTCATACTTTACCTGCCCTTGCTTACCCGCCACGCCAGGCCATAGGCGATCCCTGTGCCATCTCATCACACAGCACCGTCTCAGAAGTCTGTTTAAAATGCCATTTTTGCCATTTTTTCCCCCCAATTCACCTACAAGCTACATCCTGATGAAAATTTCTATGATAAAAACGAGAGGGAAGCGGGTGTGGCTCAATCGATAGCACTCCCGTTTACCATATGGGAGGCCCCGGGGTTCGCTTCCCGGGGCCTCCTTGTGAGGGCAGGCTGGCCCGCATGGCACGGTGGGCTGATGCAGCAAGACCTCACAGCAAGGGGGAGATAAGCAGACACGGAAGAAACACACAGCGAATGGACACAGCAAACACAAGCAGCAAGGGGGGGATAAATAAATAAATAAATCTTTGGAAAAAAAAAAAACGAGAGTACTTAAATTAGATAGTTGTTCGATTAAAATGATGGTTTGCCACAATGATAAATCCCAGTGATATGACAGTTACTAGACTCCTCCTCTCCTTGGTTTTGGCTCCATCTGCTCAGCAGATATCAAAAATCACCTTAATCTTTAGATCTTTATGTAAAGAGTTGTTGAAAATAGATCCAGAAAAGCCAACAGAGATAAGCTTCATTTAAAAAAGAAAGAAAGAAAAGGCCTTCAGTTACTAATGACCTTCTATATTTGAGGAAAACCTGTTAATCTCACTTCACATGACAGGGTCACAATTGCCATATAGCTCAGGGAAAAAAATACACATCATGGTATTGCTTCTCTTCATCACTTACAACAAAATGTTTGCAGTTTCCAAGTGGCAATTAGATATCATGACAAACTACAGTTAATAAAAGCCACCTGTCCTTGGTTCTCAAACTGTGTTAAAAACGCAATGAAAGATCTTATTGGATTTCTGATATTAATGTTCCCATTCTGCTTGTGATCAATATTCAGTATTTTGTCAATAAAGTCTTCCTTCTGTACAGGCAATGAGGTTTATGGTGTAATTCTTTGGATCTTCCTGACAGCACTCTGAGGTGGGCATAATTAGTGTTATAACTTTATAGATGAGGAAAAAAAAGGCTCAGAGAGGTTAAGGGTCTTGCCAAAATCACACAGCTAGCCGGGGGTGGTCCTGGGACTCCGCCTTAGGTCTGGTGCTCATTCCACCGTTCAGGGATCCTTCTGGGTCTGGGTCTCACCCTCTGGGTCATTTCTCAATTTGCCCTGTTTTGCAGTACTCTCTTAAGCCTGCCCTCAGGCAAACCAGGCCCAGCTTTCCTTTTTTTCATGCAGTTGTGCTTCAGGAAAGAGAAAGAAGCTGGTGAGCCTTTCTTGGTCATTGTCAGTTTCCTGGCATCCTCTGCTCCCCCTTCCTCTCCTGGGACAGCCAGGGCGTGGTGGGTATTCTCACCCCCTCCCAGGCGGCAGGGACAAGCTGCCACAAGGTGTGCTGGCTGTTCTAGCCCAGGCAACGTGGATTTAGGGCTTGTCATGTGGGAAGGTTCCAAAAGCTATACAAACAAGAAACCAAGATCTCCAACGTGCTTTCAGTCCTGGCTTTACCTCATATTTGAGAAATGTTTTTGGTAAATTTGCTTTTATATTAAAAAAAACCAAAACCCTAGAGTTTTTGTAGAAAATATTTCAATGTAACTCTAATGACCATCATAAGCTAGACCTGCTTTGAGGAAGGGGGAGGGGGAATGGGACTAGAAATTTAATTGTGAAATCTCTTGAGAGGGCTGAAAGGAGAATGATACATATTTTGATAAACTTTGTCTTAGATCTACCTATTGCCCATTCCATTCCCATCCCAGCCCCCTATGCATTTGTTCCCAGGTGGCATGGGCCCGCTGTGGTGATATGTTTTGTACTCTGTTACTTTTACCAGCTTGCCTGGGCCCAATAGCAGGGACCATGGAACCTGAAGGTGCTGACAAAGATGACCTGCTGCTGCTGAGTGAGCTCTTCAGTGCTTCTTCCCTGGAAGAGAGCGAGTTCAGCAAAGAGTGGGCTGCTGTGTTTGGAGACGGGCGGCTGAAGGAACCGGCTCCCACAGTGGTCTCAGGGGAGCCCGACCCCAAGCCCCAGACAGGCTCAGGATTCCTTCCTTCGCAGCTTTTAGACCAAAATATGAAAGACTTACAGGCCTCACTGCGAGGTATGTGTTACTGGAATCGAAATGGGGTTTTTTGTTTGTTGTTTTGTTTTTAATCTAAAGCCATATTTCTTCCTTCTTTGTCTTTGTGTATGTGTGTGTATTTCCTTTATTTTTAATTTTATATCCAGTGTCTTTTTTTGTAATTTTATTCTATATCCAGTAACTTTTTAGCTGAAGCCTCCGAATCTCATTCCAGGTTTAAAATATGTTACAGGGTGGAAAATCTATTCATTCTCATAATTTTCTCCTTCTATCAACATTTCCTGTTAGTAAAAGGTTAGAGCAGTGGTTCTCGTTGTTTCACTTTGATTTTAGATTTGAGAGGGTTAAATTGGCTCTGTGATTATGGCCCCGTTTGCTCGCCATTCCTATCTTGGTGCTATTCAAGAGGCAAAGCTCCCTGTGGTCCTATAAACACACCATCTTTTTTGGTGCTGATTGACATTCCACTGAGCCTCTTAACTCTTTTTACACTACCTTTTCTCTTCTCCTCTCTCTTGCTCTCTCTCCATCCCTACCCATCCTAAGAATCCCCTCAGCTCTACTATCCCTGTTCTGCCTCATACCCATGGCCAAAGAGTACATCGTCAGCCACAACAGAAGTAGAGTTTCCACGTTGCTCAAAATGGGTCGGCACGGTTGAGAAGGGTTCACGGCACACCGAGGCTCACCGGCAGGCCGGCACACTGAATGAGAACTGCTTGTGTGGGGAGCACATTGGTTTAAAGTACAAAAACTAAAGCCCAGGTGTAAATTTAAATTTTTAAGTTGGAGTTTCTAAACAAAGAGACTTCAAGAAGGAAACTGTTTTCTAGTATTTCTTTCCAGCACTTTTTCCTCCTTTCACATCACATTAATTGTTAAGACAGGCACCAGGATTCTCAAGTTGTTTTGGTTTTTCTGTGAATTTAGCCTATCTCCTTAGTAAACAAAGGGTTTATCTGGCATGTAAAGCTGAGAACAAACGGCAGAGCTGAGATGATTAAGTAATTATGGGCTATTGAAACCTCAGGTCTTTGGAGATGAGATCATGGACATAGTAAGGAATTGGTGGGCAAGACCAAAGGACAAAAAATAAAGAAGGCTTCCATCTTCCCTCTTATTTTTGAAATACATGATTCCTGTTATCTTCCTTTTTGAGTCCTATTTTGCAGCCAATTTATTTATTTGCAGTAATGGAAGTCAGAGATAACAGGGATAAATGAAATCTAGCCCAAGCTTCACCCCTGGGTCTCACCATATATTCCACTGTAGCTGTAGCCGAGCAGTACTGCCAACTGACTTGAGGCTCGCCCCTCACCCACCCTAGGGTGGAGCTGCTAACAAGCTGTGGGAGAGTCACAAGGCAGGGAGCCCAGGAGCCACACTGATATCTCAGGGCTGCTGGAGACACTGCAGCTGTGCTACAGGTTGAACCCCATGTGAGGCTTTGGAGACACATGGGCCCCTGCTGCAGAGAGCAGTGGTGACAGTGGAGAGCTTGAGGTGACTGAGAGGCAGTCACTGTGAATGCCCCATGCTGACAGCTGAGAAGTCAGAGTTCCACGCCCTCTTCCTGAGCAGGCAAAGTGAGAAGAGCTCAGCTCAGGGCCCACGGTGGGGCCCCCAGAACTATACCCGAGAGCTATTGACAAGAGCAGTGGTCTTGGGGCTTTGCCACCACAGCCTCCCTGTAAGTCCAAGGCAAAGGCACAGAGTGACACTTGGTCTATCAAAGGTAGAATTCACAACCACAAGAGAGAAATGCAAGCTCATACTATAGAATGAGAAAGACAGCACTACAATGGAAGGCCATTTTTTCTCAGCAAACAAAATCTCACTTTAGGTTACTGTACTACTTTTCCAACATTCATTCAGCAAATACTCGTTGGGTCCTTCTGTGTGCCAGGCCCTGGAGAGCCATCTGAAAACAAAACAGACAAGTCTCTCTGCCTTCTTGAAATTCACATTCTGATGGGGATGAGACATTGAACAATAACAATATTAATAAGAAATAAGCAAATTATGTAGTAGGTTAGAAAGTGATCCATATTACAGAGAAAAAGAAAAGGTAGAGTAGGGTCTAAGGGATAGGGAGTCGGGGGTGGGAGGAGGCGGGTAGTTTCAGGCCGCAGAACTAAACAGGGTTCTTATTGAGAAGATCAGATCTGAGCAAAGACTTGCAGGAAGTGAAAGAATTAACCATGTGGATATCTGGGTAGAGGAAACAACCTGTGCAACTGTCCTGAGGTGAGAACGTGCCTAGCAGGGCAGAAGGTCTGTAGGAAGAACAGTGTGGTTGGAGCAAACTGAGCGAGGGGGAGAGGTGGTCAGAGGGGACACAGAGGGCTGGGTGGCTGGGGCCTTGTAGCCACTGGAAGAACTTGGGCCTTTTTTTCAGAGTGAAATTGGGAAACATCACAGCAGCTACAGTCGAGGTGTGACATGGCCTGACTTACATTTAAAAGAATCATCGTGGCTTCTAAGAGTTTCCTTTTCTCTGTCGGAATTCCATCAAGATCAATGTTAAAAGAGTTATTTTGTAGCCCTCTGAGTTATCCTGCTTCCTTTACATGCAAACAGATACAAATCGAATGTCTGTGCAAATCAAAATGATAGGAGAGAAAATTGAACCTAAGTAGTTGAAAGAGGAAGCTCAGTCAGCTTCTGGCACATCTGCAGGTTCCCAGCAGGTGCAGCCACAATTCCACCACTGAGGCCATCCCCTGATTCAGGGAACCGTCAAACTATATGTGGTACAAATAAAGAATGAGCTCCCCACTTCAGTGTGATTATACCATCAATTGTAACCATATTCTATGCACTTGAACTAGCTATTGTCAGGACTCTTTCTCCAGCAACCCCCAAAAGAGGATTTTTTACACTACATTCGTGGTTGAGAAAATCCATTTATATACATAAATTTCAAAAGCTTCTGAACAACCATTAAACTTTTGATCTCTTGTGATGAAACTGCTTCCCCTGATTGTCCAGATCATCTTGGAAGCCAGTTAAATAAACCACTGAAATACTTAAGCAGTCAAATTAAACACAGAATGGAAAGGTTCATTAGCAAATTGGCTCAGTGGCAGGGAGTGCAGAGACCAGGTTGAGCCCGCAGCCCTCCTTCCCCTGGTTCTCCCAGGAATGGGCAGCAGGCCACCCACATCTCTGGGCCTGTACTTTCTCAGCTGTGAAATGAGGCATTAACCTCACCAGATAATCTACCAGGAGAGAGCCAACACATCCAGAGGCATTTCTTCCGCCTTTGCACAAGTATGTGTCATCTTCTTATCCCTGGGCTAAGCCCTGCTTCAGAGATGTGTGTGAGTCTGCGGACTGTAAAATAATGCTAGCTGGCACGCAGTATGGCACTGCCATGCACTAAGCACTGTTCTGTGTTTTGCTTACATTTGTCAACTTATTTAATACTCACCACAGCCTGACCAGGCAGGTACTATTATTATCTCTTTATAGCCCAGGAGACAGGTCCAGAGAGGCTGAGTCCTTGCCCACGGTCACACCTGGAGTGAGGGGCAGGCTGCACTTTGAACCTGAGCAGTCAGAGTCAGGAATCCATGCCTTTTACCATTATGCTCTGTTGCCTCCCAGTGAGATGTGTCTGGTGGCAAAAGTGATCCAACAGGCTCCTTCCGGCTTCTCCATGACGCTGCTGGGGAAACAGGACTTGTCATGACTGTCCTGGCCCCGGGCCTCCTGGTCCCCACAGGGAAGAGGAATGCGGGCGTGGGGGACGGGTCCCTGTCCACCGCAAGAAGTCAAATTATGTTCTTGAGTAGAATATTTGAAGTTGAGATTGTGCTATGAACTGTAGCCCTTGTGGAAGCTGTCATCTGCCACATTCACTGTAGTGCACGCACGCTCAACCTCGCCCTGGTCCTACGGCTTGGGCGAGGGGTGATGGGGAAGAGCCTCCCACTGTGTCTGTCCTGGCCTTTCCTCAGCCCCCTCAGATGCGCCACTCTGCTCCCTCGTCCTCCACCACCTCCTCGGTCTTCTCACATTTCTCTGCCTTCCCTTCTTTTCTGGCCTCTCTGCTCATTCTGATCCCCGATACCCTGGGGGAAGAGAACAGGGAAGACCTTCAGTAAAGGAACAACTGCATCCTCCCTTGCCTCCATCTTCAAGCTGTAGGTGAGCCAAACAGGCACTTACAGGTAGGGTCAAGTTGTGCTGAAGTTTTTCAGGAGTTAATTTTAGCTGGGATTTCTAAGAGTTTCCGAAGGTATCAACATGATAGGGGCTGAGGTTTCCTGTGTCATGCAGTGACAAGAGGCCTCCTAGAGCGAGTAGGAGGAGAGCCAGCCAGCCAGGGCTGTCTGCCTTAAGATGAGGCAAGGCTGATAGGCCTCAGATTCGACGTTCTGCTCTATTCGCCACCAATATCCAAGGTATAATTTAGAAATAAATCCTGACACTGAAAGGATCACCAGCTGCTCAAAATAAATGTATCAGGACATTTTAATTTAGGATTCTGCAAACCTAAGTTGGGAGTCTTGTTACTGATTCTCACACACATACAGCCCTACCTGTGTTTCTTCAGGACACTCTTTTGTTGTTGTTTTCCCATCAATTTTATTTATTAATTAATTTACTTATTTACTTTTAATTAGAGAAGTTGTAGGTCTACAGAAAGATCATGCAGAAAATAGGGTTCTCTTACACCTGCTTCCATTTTTAACATCTTGCTTTAGTGTGGTACCTTTGTTACAATTTATGAGACAATATTATTATAATTGTACTGTTAACTATAGTCCACAGTTAACAGGGTTCATCATTTGTGTTGTACAGTTCCATGTTGTTTTAAAAAATTTTATTCAGCAACATATATACCTTAGCCCAGTTCAGATATACAATTCATTGGTGACCACTGATTTATATGTTTGAATGTGGTTAAAAGGACACTTGTATTTTACTCAATTCTAAGGTGCCATTGCCATCTGGGTGGATTTCTATTTAATTCTAATAAATTTGGGCTTTGGGTTCTCTCAGATTCACCTTTCTTGTACCAGAGCACACGTCTTGCTTTTCTTGCCTTGGCCTGGCTCGAGATTGCTGATATTTCCTGTACTCAAATGGAATAATGCAAAGGAGAAGGCTGTGAGGCAAACTGAAAGGTAGTTTGAACACAGGGCAGGTACTCTCAGCATGGACTGATGGAATTGTTTGTTCCATCAAAGAAGCAGCATTTCCCAAGCCTGCTGAGGAGCATCCACAAGGCATGCCTTAGATAACTGCAGGGTTTAAGTGCCTCCATTAGTCAAGAGAAGAAACCTTAATGACCATCTATTCCATCCTCATGATGAGGAAACCAAAGGAATCCCAGAAAAAATCTGTGACTTGCCAAGTTGTTAGGTTCATCCACCATTTGCAGTAAGGTCTAAACCCCTCAGCTTGGCTTACTTGGTCCTTTAGACCCTGACCCCCACCTCCTGGCTGCCTACACCTTTACTTAGCATGCCTTATTGACATTGTTCTGCCAGAGAGCCATGTATTATATCAGCACACTGGCCACCAGCCATGTGGAATTCCAGCCAGCCTGGCTCTCCCCTACCTCTGGGCCTTGGCATATGCTCTCCCTCCCCTTAGAGTGTGCTGCCCACCCATGATGTTTGCTGTACCTGTTTACCTTCGTCTCACCCTTCAAGTTCTCAGCTTCAATGTGTTTTCATCTAGGGAGTCTTCCTCAACCCCTCCCTCTCTGCCACCCTTCCCCCAGCAGCCAGTATTAGGTGTTTCTGTTCTCCACTCCCATTATACCTGTACTTTATCATTCCACTTACCCCACCTTATTGTAAAATTGGTTTAATTTTGTCTGTCCTGCTAGATTGTCATGGGCAGGGCCCCTGTTTGTGTTGCTCAGCATTATATTTCCAGAACATAATTTTGTGCCTGGAATATAGCAGATACTTAATACTTGTTGTGTGGGTGGGTGGGTGGGTGGATGGATGGATGGATGGATGACAGGCAGGCAGGCAGGCAGGCAGGGAGGAAGGGTGGCAACAATTGACCAGTGAATCGCTAGGTTAAAAGAAAGCAATCCTAAGATGTGAACCTGAGGAGGATCCTCTCTGGGGTTAGTCCTGATGTCTGATGAGCTATATAGAAATCCAGATTCAGCTTAGATTTATTGTGGCCTACTCTCCAGCTATTATACTACCTAGTTTCATACACAAGATGTATCCCTACAACAACCTAATGAGGCAGAAATTTTCATCTGCCCTTTGCAGATGTGGAAACTGGGGCTCAGAGAGGAAGTATGGACTGCAGAAGGTCTTAGCCTCTGGGGCTGTGGTGTGCCCACTTTTCCCCTTCACAGCCAGCCCCACCCCAAAGCTGCCCCAGCTGTGATTGTCAACACAGCCTGGGCCTTTGTGATGTTATAGTCATGGCAGAGTGCTACTCTGGCTGCTGTTATTTTGGCCTCCCTGCCTGCTCTGGCTGGCCAGTGTTATTTCTGGCTGATTTACATTTTCCTATATCTAAATAAAGGGGCAGGGTTGCACTAATAAAATTTTATCCTGTTTCCTGCAAATTGGTAGCACATTTGCCATATCAAAGGAACTGAGAGCTAGGATGGTCGTTTTGTTCACGGAGCTCTAAATGCTCTCCTGCCTCCACCCTTCACCACCTCCTCCTGACCCAGTTACTCCGAGATGACTAAACATCTTTCTAGCCACACATCCATGTTAAAAATGTTTGAGCCAACTAACACAAACTAGGTAACAGTTGATGGCAATTATAGGAATATTAGCAACAGTAAGTTCTATTTAAATAGCTTTTATTTTTTTCTGACAGAAGCTAAGACCTCTGAAATCTGGCTTGGCAGTCTATCTGTAATTACCTTCATTCCCCTCTCCCCTAAATAATTCCCAATGTGATATGACTACCAGGTGACATTGCAGCTGAGCCTTTTTTCATAGCTGGTGTCACAGCCGTACCATTTTATCCCCTCATGCACAAGATAATCAAGTAGTTAGGTAGACACTTACTCACTGTTCTGAGTAGAGAAAGTGGTGGTCATTTTTGTGAAAATTCTGAAGTATAGCTTCCCTATAAGCTTAGCCCCCACAGGGGGCTGTCTTCAGGCTCTATCCTCCTTCATGTCCTCTGCTGTGAAGATCCCCCAGATCCCATGGATTCTAGATGCTGCTTGCTCCTGTGGTTCATGAGGGTTTTTGTTGTTGTTGTTGTTGATCTTTTATTTTACTTTATTT